>BKCP01002336.1:813091-823373 GCA_008636005.1 Striga asiatica
ATTTTTTTTTTAATTTTCGAACGGAAACCCCTAAGGTCCGGGTCAACCCGGCGGGTCACGCAGGTCGGGTAAAGGATGACCGTTGGATCTCAACGGTCAAATGATACAACGACGCGATTCAAAAATCCAACCGTGAGCGACCCGGCCGAGCCGGGTCCGACCCATAACCGGGTTTTAACCTTGCCGCTAATTATTTGAAAAATAATAAAATTAAAAACTGACTGTTGGATTTCCAACGGTCAGATTTATCTAACGGCCCTGGCTGTCGGGTCTCCAATGGTCGATCCAGCCCGACTCGGCTCAGAGGAAAAATAAAAGAAAAAAAGGTCGAAAACCTGGACTCGTCTTCCGGCCCAGAACTGACGAGTTAAAAAAATGTAAGACTCTGAATCGATCCGTTTGTAGCATGGGTCCGGTCCAATGACCCGTACATACGAGTCGGTTCGGGGCCAGGTCTGTATCGCCCCATTTATTTTTAAAAGAAAAGGCTCGGTTTTCAAAAATCGAGTTAAATTTTTCAAAAACAATTTCATATTAAAATACTCTTGGACGTTACTTAAATTTCTTTCTTTCTAAGGCTTGAATCAAAAAGAAATCTTTTCCACAAATAATTGTACAAACAATTGATAATATATTCAAAAGCCCATAATTTCGACAATATTTTCAAAAATACAATAGTCGAATGATTTAAAGAGAAAGTAAACATTTGCTAAATATAATAACGACCACCCTCGTCTCCTCGTGACCGCCGCCAGCTACTTAACCTGAAAAATGTTAATGTATGGGGGTGTGCAAACACAAGCTCACCGTGGGAACTATGCAATATATTCAGTATAATAACCGGTTGACATAACTCTGATATGTAACAACTCCCATAGAACTTCAATCACATAGATCAGTGTTACATAGAGCAACTCTCTTGGTGGTTTGGTTTCTTTGTTGGCTTTTTGGTTTGATGGGGCTGAAGATTTCTAGTGGTTAGGCTAGCTTCAGGTCCCTAGTAGTTTGGCTTTGCACACTCTTGAAGTGTTGCTCGCAGGTCCTCTTAGGCTTTCTCGGGTGGTTTGCCCGTTTGTACTCTTCTGATTTTCCTTTCAATGATAGAATAGTATTCTATCGTTGAAAAAAAATAAAAAAACGCTACAATTCAAAAGGCTAGAATCACGAGTTCCAAATCCACCATTTTCATAGTTCGCGCATAAAGTTTTGCAATATAAAAGAGATTTATCCATGTTTGTCTCATTATATGCAAGATTTGAGAAATAGTATCATTTTTTTTTATATAAAAATGGCTAACTTATTTGATTGGGACGTTTATTGAATTTTTTGGGCATTATTTCTTAAAAACACATCATATTTGATTTTGTTTATATAATAAATAATTTATGTAATAGATAGACTATATCTTTTTTTTTTCCTTTAACAAATTACGAATCATCTTATTTGAAGTTGAATTTTTTCTATATGGTATATAATTTTCAATATTATAANATAGCTTGTGTGGTTTTATAATTTATATCGCAATTTTACTTATTAATATTATTTTTTATATATGTAATTACAATTTCTTTATTTGTAAACTATTCTTTTATGTAAATAAGTACCATATTATTATCTGGTATCTTCATATTTTTAAGAAGTCTTTAAATATAAATTATTATTTAATACACATCATAAATAATTCACCGTGATTCGACATGTTCTTTACATGTAAAAAGAAAATTAATTTGATATTTATGAGAAATCAAAACAGAAAATACATTTTAAATTGCCTATCTATAAATGACAACAAATTTAAGTCCACTTTAACTATTAAATTATTTTTAAAAATTAATTAATTAACGCAAGATGAACATTGAACACGTTTAAAAAAATAATAAAAAAAAGACTGAAACTAACTTTCTATAAATAATAATATGATGAGGGACTCACTAAAACACTTACTATTTTTTAGCAATTGTGTTGCCTAATTATACAGTAAATAGATTTACAAGATACTAACTACACAAACAAAGATCTAAATTCACGAAGCTCAAGGGAAAATTCAAGATTAACCGCACTTCTCGAATCTACACGGGAGGAGGATTTTGGTTCGGTTTGCGCCCACGAAGCTCTCGGCTCCCGCTTCAACTTGCTTCGGTTCTTCTCGAACACAACGGCTCTCGGCTTTGCGGACGGACTGAGGTTCGGCGGGACGTCGCTGAGGGTTACAGCTTGCGGTTGCAATCGGTGGTGCACAGCAGACACGGATGGAGGTTAAGCGGCCTGATCTCGAAGTTCTCCTCGGATCTCGATCGCTCGCTGAATCAGCGGCCTCGCGCTCGGCTAGGCTCAAGTGACGGAGATGCTCGGGTACGCCGGCGAAAGGGGCTCGTGAGGGCGACTAGTCGGAGTCTTCCTCGGCCACGGTTAGCCGCGGCTGCGTGTGGTGGAATTCAGTTTCCTCGCGCGATTGGTGGCTGACGGACGGGACCCATCGGAGATGGCTGTTCGCCGCTGCTGGTGGACAGTCTTGGTGCGAGTCTCGTCGCCGGAGGTCGAGGATGACCACGAACTGAGGCTCGACAATATTTGGAATTCGCGGGTGCTCGGTCGCAGGGCTACTGCTAGCGGTGGTTCGAGGGCGCACGACGGCGAGTTTCTGGGTCGTTCGCGGTGGCCGGTGACTGAGGGGGGTGGGCGATTTAGGAGAGAGGACTTTCGAGAGTTTCTGTGAGAGAGGTCCGATTTGCTGAAAAATAAAAAAAAAATAATCGAGATCTGATTTCGGGAAAAGAGAGGTGGGAATAGAGGGAGAAATAAGTCTATCTTGAGGGAAAATAATTGAGAGCAATTACCCCCAATTTGACTAACTTAGGGTGATTGAATTCATAACTTAGGGTGATTGAATATGAATTCAATTAGTAAAAAATTAGTTATTTTTTAATTATAATTAAGTTTAAAAAAAAGTAATATGATTATTTGTTAGTAGATATATTAAAATAATATTTAAATTTAAATAATTAAAGTTGATTTGATGTAAAAGTAGGAGAAAATGATTGGAAGTGATAGTTAATTAAAATTATGTGAGTGGATGAATAGTGAATTAAAGTTGATGTGATGTGTAGTAATGATTGGTTGATATTATTTAACTATATTGATAATATTGGAGATAGTAGAGTTGAGTTAAAGTATAGTTAAATTTGAGTTTTGATTGGAATATTTACTGTACAATTCATATACAATCACGCCCTTAATTGCCCAAAAAGAAGGACTTAAAACCGGTCAAAGGGTGGTTAAAGAGCATCTACAATGCACTAGTGCATAGCCAATGCAATGCACGAGACATATATATTAAATGAGTAATTTTTAGAGGGCTAGTACGTGTAGGCAAACAACAATAGGGTTGGATCATCAATTTTCTACTTCTTTCAATCAATGATGTTTATTTTAGCCATAAGGATGACATGTTAATTAATATATTATTCTGCTCACACATTATACTAATATAAATTTGATTTTACAATATATATTTATTCATTGATGTACGAAAAAAATAAAAAAAATTATATTTATTCCTGTTCATCATATAATACTCAATTATTATTTTATTATAATATTTGTTGTCATATAATGTCATTACTATTATTTATAAAGATTATAAAAGTAGTTTTCTTCTTCTTAGTTTATGTAATGAAATTTAAAGTACAATTTTGTGTATAAATGGTTACAAAATACACACACACACACACATGTTTTTTAGAATTTAATTTTTTCATAATAATTAAAAAAATTGATTTAGCAAATTATCAAATAATAAACCCTTACATAATCAAGAGATTTTTCTAATTTGCATCCTAAGACATTATTAGTTTATTTAACATACTGTGGAATATAAATATATATTTTACAATAAATTCCTTAAGGAAACATATAAAAAAAATGATAAAATTATCATGGTTGAAAATAATATACAAATAAATCAAAGGTTGAAATTGTAAAGAATAGTTATAATACTTTAATTTTATTTATTGTTGTATAGAATTTAACAACGATAATAAACGATAAGGAGATGTAATTAAAGCATTAAAAGTTGAGGCTTTTAGTATTATTGTGTTTCTACGGAGTACAAGAAGTTGGTTTATCTGGTTTGTAGGACATACAACAGGATGAATGGGTTCCAAGAAGATGAAGAACGGTTTGAGTCGAAGGTCCCAACATGGCGTGCTTCAGTAAGTTTCAAATTCTATCACGTGAAACGATCATTTTCCTTACTTTTAGTTCTTTCCCTGCCTAGAAAACATCTAAGCTGATAAATTCAATTGCAACAGGTGTAAACCAAAATGCAAATATTCAATGAGCAGTTACGAATGTGGTCTAACACCAAACCCTATCAGCCCTCACCTACCTAAATTTTCACGTTTTGCTTATTCATTTTCACGCACTCGCTCCTCTCATTTCCGATGGACTTCTTGTACCGGCACCTCCAATCCTCCTCTCCGTGCGTGATTGTTTATCTATCTTAGCTGTTGTCTTCATGATGCTCTTCTATTGTCTGGATCTTCTGTGTGAATCAACCTCCGCTTCTGCTCCTCTCCTCTTCTGTGAAAATCGACCTTTGCCGCCAGCTCCACCGATACTCCTCTTCTCTCTGCCTCGTCGTGCGAGATTTTAATCGACCCCCTTTGATATTGATAACACGATTAACACGAATTATACCACGTTAAATGCAGTTCGACAATAATTCAAAGTGACGGCAATCACTTTGATATCCAATCGCAAATATATATTGAATGGAATTGAACACATAAATTCATAAGACTCGCATATGCATTTGATATTGATAACACGATTAACACGAATTATACCACGTTAAATGCAGTTCGACAATAATTCAAAGTGACGGCAATCACTTTGATATCCAATCGCAAATATATATTGAATGGAATTGAACACATAAATTCATAAGACTCGCATATGCATTTGATATTGATAACACGATTAACACGAATTATACCACGTTAAATGCAGTTCGACAATAATTCAAAGTGACGGCAATCACTTTGATATCCAATCGCAAATATATATTGAATGGAATTGAACACATAAATTCATAAGACTCGCATATGCATTTGATATTGATAACACGATTAACACGAATTATACCACGTTAAATGCAGTTCGACAATAATTCAAAGTGACGGCAATCACTTTGATATCCAATCGCAAATATATATTGAATGGAATTGAACACATAAATTCATAAGACTCGCATATGCATTTGATATTGATAACACGATTAACACGAATTATACCACGTTAAATGCAGTTCGACAATAATTCAAAGTGACGGCAATCACTTTGATATCCAATCGCAAATATATATTGAATGGAATTGAACACATAAATTCATAAGACTCGCATATGCATTTGATATTGATAACACGATTAACACGAATTATACCACGTTAAATGCAGTTCGACAATAATTCAAAGTGACGGCAATCACTTTGATATCCAATCGCAAATATATATTGAATGGAATTGAACACATAAATTCATAAGACTCGCATATGCATTTGATATTGATAACACGATTAACACGAATTATACCACGTTAAATGCAGTTCGACAATAATTCAAAGTGACGGCAATCACTTTGATATCCAATCGCAAATATATATTGAATGGAATTGAACACATAAATTCATAAGACTCGCATATGCATTTGATATTGATAACACGATTAACACGAATTATACCACGTTAAATGCAGTTCGACAATAATTCAAAGTGACGGCAATCACTTTGATATCCAATCGCAAATATATATTGAATGGAATTGAACACATAAATTCATAAGACTCGCATATGCATTTGATATTGATAACACGATTAACACGAATTATACCACGTTAAATGCAGTTCGACAATAATTCAAAGTGACGGCAATCACTTTGATATCCAATCGCAAATATATATTGAATGGAATTGAACACATAAATTCATAAGACTCGCATATGCATTTGATATTGATAACACGATTAACACGAATTATACCACGTTAAATGCAGTTCGACAATAATTCAAAGTGACGGCAATCACTTTGATATCCAATCGCAAATATATATTGAATGGAATTGAACACATAAATTCATAAGACTCGCATATGCATTTGATATTGATAACACGATTAACACGAATTATACCACGTTAAATGCAGTTCGACAATAATTCAAAGTGACGGCAATCACTTTGATATCCAATCGCAAATATATATTGAATGGAATTGAACACATAAATTCATAAGACTCGCATATGCATTTGATATTGATAACACGATTAACACGAATTATACCACGTTAAATGCAGTTCGACAATAATTCAAAGTGACGGCAATCACTTTGATATCCAATCGCAAATATATATTGAATGGAATTGAACACATAAATTCATAAGACTCGCATATGCATTTGATATTGATAACACGATTAACACGAATTATACCACGTTAAATGCAGTTCGACAATAATTCAAAGTGACGGCAATCACTTTGATATCCAATCGCAAATATATATTGAATGGAATTGAACACATAAATTCATAAGACTCGCATATGCATTTGATATTGATAACACGATTAACACGAATTATACCACGTTAAATGCAGTTCGACAATAATTCAAAGTGACGGCAATCACTTTGATATCCAATCGCAAATATATATTGAATGGAATTGAACACATAAATTCATAAGACTCGCATATGCATTTGATATTGATAACACGATTAACACGAATTATACCACGTTAAATGCAGTTCGACAATAATTCAAAGTGACGGCAATCACTTTGATATCCAATCGCAAATATATATTGAATGGAATTGAACACATAAATTCATAAGACTCGCATATGCATTTGATATTGATAACACGATTAACACGAATTATACCACGTTAAATGCAGTTCGACAATAATTCAAAGTGACGGCAATCACTTTGATATCCAATCGCAAATATATATTGAATGGAATTGAACACATAAATTCATAAGACTCGCATATGCATTTGATATTGATAACACGATTAACACGAATTATACCACGTTAAATGCAGTTCGACAATAATTCAAAGTGACGGCAATCACTTTGATATCCGCGGAGTCTAGTTCGATCGATGGGAGGATGCGAATACGGGCAATGGTCTGCGAAATGTAAGGGATCACCACATCTAGTGCATTGACCCTGGCCCCTTCTGCGGCGCGCCCGACGATCCATTTGCATTTTAAAGCGTCTAGTTTGGGCGCGACCGGGTCCAGGCTTCGAGATGATCTTCTACCAATGCGGAATCAAATTCCATCCCACCTGCGGCCACGTGTCAGGATTTCCAACTGGAGTAAAATTCCAATTAAAAAATTGATTAACCCAGTTCTCCGTCCAAAAGTAGGGATTATACAACGACACCGGTTGATCACCCCGCTGACGACACACTCGAATTGCATGAGAGCATGGTTTTCGATGTGTCTGCCACTTCCTACATGCACAACGCTGCTGCTCATAAAAGACCTTAAACCTATTTTCAACAATGATTTATATATATAAATTAGAAAATTGATAAACTCATTTGAATGGAAAAAAAAATACAATTACAAAATACATACTTGTTTTGCCCTCTTCCATTGGCGCGTAGACCGGTTGTCACCATGTACTGTGATCCGTCGGCGTCCACACAATGCACCTCGTGAGTCACCGCCGTCTTTTCCAACTCCCGATAGGCGGCATAGAGGTCGGTAGGAATGGGAGTCCTGCATCCTCTGGACTTCTTTTGTTCTTGTTCAAACAAATCCAGAGTCTTGTTCAATGTGGCCTGTACCAACGCTCTGCAGGGCAGGAACCTAACACCTTTGAGGATATTGTTGTAACTCTCTGACATATTCGTTGTCCGAGTTCCCCATCGACGTCCTCCATCTTTGTACAGGGTCCACTTTTCAAGAGGAATTTTGAAAAGGTAATCGTATGCGTCCGGGTTACATTGATGGAGTTCCTGTCGACTCTGCTCAAATTTGCGGCGAGAACACAGTGAACCCAACCTCCAACACAAACCCCGGATTTGTTTAGTCCGGTACCTTGAAAACACGTTGCTCCGGAGGTGTCGAAGGCATATTCGATGAAATGCATGGGGTTCGTGCCAAGTCTCCAGTAATTCAACGGCACTCAATATGCCGTTGTCCCTGTCGGAAAGAAGACATATCGATCTGCCGGGGACGACATGATGGCGCAGATGTGTTAGGAAAATGGACCAGCTAGCCGTGCTTTCTTCGTCCACAATCGCATACGCGACTGGCAATAGACGCTTATTCGCGGTCTGTGCTATGGCAACAAGCAGCTTCCCCTTGTACGAACCTGCGCAGTTGGACATATGTTTTTTTTTTATGAAACACTATTGTAAATTAAAAAATAAAATATTAATTTGCAATTAACAAGTAGTTTCCCCTTGTACGAACCTCGCAGGTGCGTGCCGTCGATGCTAATAATCGGCGGGCAACGAACGAAGGTTTGAATGGCGGGGCCGAATTCCCAGAAGACAAATCTGAATTCTCTGTCTCGAGATTGCTTCGCCATTTCTCCACCCTGCCATTCCCACTCAACGACTGTACCGGGATTCGCCCTTTGAAGGGCGGCGAAAAACCTGCAAATTATAAAAGGTAACCATAAATAAATAAATAAATAAATATAGTTAAAAACAACGGGCACGTAAATACGTTTATAATTTATTTTTGCTTACTGAGGGAGTTGTGCGAAGTTCATTTCCCACGTGCCATACAGATGATCAATGGCTTTTTTTCTCCCGTGCCACGCCTTTTTGTAGCTGATATCGACGCCCCAGGCACTTTTTACGTCGGCCTGGACCATTTTCACACTGTAGGTCACCTGCTTCTGAATCTTAGCCAACAAAAGATTTGAAATCATGGTGGCGGTCACATTCTTGTGGTCATTTCTCTCGAATACCTGCATGCAAGTGTGGCTATCGGTCCATTCGGTTACCTCCCACATGCCGTGATCCCGTTTGTTAAGACTCACCCGGGCCTTCCATATACATGGTACAACTTCATCTGATCTGCACACAACTTTAAACGACTTCTTGTTGGAATCTTTTGTCCGGACCGCCCTAAGTTTCTCGACATTCCAGGCATTAATACCAATCTGGGCTTCTTCCTTGGTATGAAAAACTGTACCCAATCGGATAGTCTCGACACGCCCATTCCAGGTTGGCAAGGCATACTCGTCCCTGTCTACACACGACGAGTCCCACTCACCCATCTCGCGATAATCGTAGAGGCCTTCATTTGGAAAGGGGTGTTCTTCAATGAATTCTTGTTCGCTCTCCTCATTAATTGATCTGTCCGATTCGGTTTCCGAGGTCTCATCCGTGAAATCGTCTTCATCGGGAATGAAATCTTCATCTCCAACAATTTCTTCCTCAATGTCCGGTCCTCTCATGGTAAAGCTCGTTCCTTCGCCGAAATTACTCGTCCCTTCGCCGAAATTACTCGTCCCTTCACCAAAATTACCGGCATGCGTAGTCCACGTATCCTCACCACCAAACATTCCTTCGTAACCATATGATGGCGTAGGATCCTCAACCTGTGTAACCTGTGTGTTTTCTTCCAACACTATATGCAAAAACACATAGGACATAGGAGCATAGTAGTAAATCCACGAAAGAGATCTATCATTATGCAGTCTTCCGGTAATAAACGAACCATCCTGTTGTTTCGCCATCAAAGTAATATCCGAAATTGTCCAACTATCACGAAACCCACCATTTTCGTAAATCATATCTACCAATTGTTGATATGATATTATTCCATTAATAACAAATGAACAATCCGGACGAGACATATAATTCGAAAAATTCCATAACTCACTCTGGGGAATTTTCCAGTATACATTAACAAAGTATGGACCGTTAGACGACATTTATAACCTGTTACATAAAAAAAAATTATATTTTACAAATTACAACAACATAAAAAAAAATCAAACACCACGAGAAAATTTCAATTATTATTTTACCAATGTACATTTAAAAATTCAATTATTTTACCAATCTACATTTAAAAATTTAATTATTTTACCAATCTACATTTAAAAATTTTATTATTTTACCAATCTACATTTAAAATGGCTAATCAAACACCCGAGAAAATTTCAATTATTATTTTACCAATCTACATTTAAAATGACTAATCAAACACCCGAGAAAATTTCAATTATTATTTTACCAATCTACATTTAAAAC
>BKCP01002336.1:825988-837971 GCA_008636005.1 Striga asiatica
CACCAAAATCAAATTAATTCACTCTCTCTCCCTTCTCTCTAAGTCTCTAAGACTCTCTACTCTCTAAGTTCTAGTGTTCGGTTTTCATTTCTCGGTTAATCATTTTTAGTTTGTAAAAAGAAAAAAAAAAGAAATTCGGAAAAAAAAAACACCACATCTCCCCATTTATTTTTATTTCATCATATTCTATATAATTTTCCCCCATTTATTTTTTATTCTTTAAATTATAAAATGTCAAGCTCTCGTGGTGGTCGTGGTTCGAATTTCAGACAGAAACGTAGAAATATCGGCACCGGCACGTCTTCGTCGAGACCTCCATTGCCGGAATTTGCGAGTCCATCGATACATGTGGATATTCCCGGTGTCGCTGATGACATTGATGAGGCAGCGATCGAGTGAATGTTTGGCTCAATTCAGCCTGAGCAACAAGAGCAACAGCAGTCGTATCACGACCATTTCGATGATATATTTGGAGAGTCCCCGCCGGAGGTTCAGCAACCGACGCAGCAGCAACAGGCGGACCCGGAGGTCCCAGACCCGGGCCACCCGGCCTCTGTTTCCGCCCGTGCCAGACCGACATCTGCCATATTCAAACAACATTACACGAAGATGGTCAATCCGACAAGAGGTGAGAATCACTTTTATGCTGTTTGCAACTACTGCCCGACGAACGAGAAGAAGCAGTACGATTTCAAAAAAGGCGACGGGTACGGATCGTTGAAACGACACTTAGAGAGGAATCATCCGACAAAATTGGGAATTGACAGGGCACAGACGCAACTCCCGAGTAGTAGCGCTGCATCTTCCATGATTGGTACAGGTACGCCATCTTTATTTCAGTACTCACATGAAAATCATCGACGCCATTTAGCTGAATTTTTTTCTGCTTTATCTCTTATGTTTAGCTTTGGTGATAGTGATTTATATGAACATTTTGCTCGAATGGCTTTGAATCCGGCTGCCCACCGGGTTCCACGTACTACTCTTACTAACGATATTCGAAAAATAGTGGCGGAAAAAAAAGTAATTTTGCAAGAAATTTTTAAATCTTTAAATCATAGAGTATCCATTTGTGTTGATATCTGGTCTGATCATTGGCAAAATAATTTCTATTTGGGAATTACTTGTGATTGGATAGATGAAAATTGGAGTTTACAATAACGTTTAATTGCTTATGTTGCATTTCATGAACGACACATTGCTTCTAATATTGCTCGTTTAATTTCTAAAATTTTGGATAAATATCAAATAGGTAAAAAAGTGTTTTCCATTTCGTTTGATAATGCTACTGCAAATACTGCATCTATACGTGAACTTACCGATATTTGCATTCCAGTTTGCGGCGGAAGATTTTTTCATATTCGTTGTATATGTCATGTCTTAAATCTCTGTGTACAAGTTGGTTATCATGCTTTTAAAGATTCGGTCACGCCAATTAGGGACGCTGTTAATTATTTACATAAACGTCCCGTTTAACTGAAAGCATGGGGACGTTTTTGTAAAGATCAAGGGGTGAAACCTAAAAAATTTCAACCCGACGTTCCTAATCGGTGGAACTCAACATTTAAAATGTTGAGTGACACGGTTCCGTTTATGACACAATTGCAGAATTTTTTTAACCAATCAAATCGTAAGGACTGTGATGTCTAAGTGTCAACAAGAGATTGGGAGAACTGTAATGCACTTATTCAATTTTTAGAAACATTTCAAAATGCTACTAACATGCTTTCAGGTGTTTATTATCCTACTGCTCAGCTTGTGTTAAGTCAAGCTATAGCCATAATGTGGGCTTTCAAGGATCTTTACGACTTGAATTTTAATAAATATGGCTATTTAGTTGAGAAAATGTTAAAGAAATAGTTAAAATATTATTATTTTCATTCCTGATACACATTTAGTTGCATGTTTGTTAGATTCTTCGGTACATGAAGCTCGCTTGGTAGAGCAGCTTAACATGTACTATAATTATATGTATGAACTCTCAATCCCGACTGATGTCCCGACATACAGTCAAAAACCTAACGTACTGCTGCTCGTCAATCAAGCAAAAAATTTGTTGTATGACATGTTTAGAGAAACAGCGATCGCACAAGGCAAACCTCCCAGCACATTTGTTCGTGGCGGCGGGGGCAGCAGTAGCGGGTCTTCTTCTTACGGCGGTAGTCAAGTAGGCGCTTCGAACTTTCAGGAGTGGTGGGCATCATTAAATCCCTACAAGAATGTTGGCGTTGAAAGGGCAAAGGGAACTGGATACTCAAGCATGTTACTTAATAGATGTTGTCCAAGTTATCATCTTTGGTGTGCAAGATGTTGATACTATTATCCCACAGTCCCATACGGGTACATACCTTTTCACGCATAACTGGTACCGTTGGATAATGATATAAAACTAATGTAAAATGTTGATGACTCAATTGCAAGTTTACCATAACATTATTTTGCATCCCTTTTCTCGACATTGAGTACATATTCAAAAGATAACTAAGTCTCTATAAGCATTCTGTTGTTTGTGTTATAGCAGGCGTAATCTAGCATTGACAACATAATATGTAATGGAGAATATTGACCTGATATCATTGTCCTAAATGAAGTTAATGTTTTGAGTTCATCTTCTAAAGTTCAAATATTAACTCAAAAACATTAACAACAAAAGGGAATTGTGATGACACGTCAATATTCTTTATTATGTATTATGCTTTCAATTTTAAATTTCGCCTGCTATAGCACAAACAATAGAACGTTTATACATACTTAGTTATCTTTTGAATATGTACTCAATGTCGAGAAAAGGGATGCAAAATAATGTTATGGTAAACTTGCAGTTGAGTCATCAACATTTGACATTAGTTTTATATCATTATCCAACGGTACCAGTTATGCGTGAAAAGGTATGTACCCGTATGGGACTGTGGGATAATAGTATCAACATCTTGCACACCAAAGATGATAACTTGGACAACATCTATTAAGTAACATGCTTGAGGACACTAACAAAAAGAACGGATATATTACTCCAGACTGTGTATTGGAGTCGGATTGCATGATGACATTGATGAAACTCAAGATACTGTTTAACTAACATAGTAAAATTGAATTTCGCAAGTCCTACAAAATAACACTATACCGGCGGAACCGCCAATCAATAAAAAACGGTAATACATCTCAACATATTTTTTATTTACCAAAAAAAAANTAAAAAACCGGTGGGTCGACGAACCGGCGGGTCCAGGCTCAGAACCGGTCCGGGACCGGGCCTCGTCCAAGCGGACCGTCGACCCGGCGGGCTGGGCCCGGACCCGTTGAATGGCCACGTCTACCTCAGGTAGGAACTGGCTTTCCGCAATCTTCCTATTCCAGCCTCTCCCAGTTTCATCAATGAGATCTATCACTCTGCTGAAGCTTATATTTCTGGGTGTTGGGCCTATAAGCATATTCCTGCTGATCCCTGGTATCCATGGTTGTTCCCACATTTTCACAGATTTGCCATCCCCAATCTTCAATAGTAATGATTACAATTTTGATATCCAACAGTAGTATTTTCCAAGTTGAATAGGTATTAGACATTCTTTTACAATATAATATTAATGATTGCAATTTTGATTTCCAACAACAATTTTTTCCCAATTGAATTAAAATAATATAATATAATGAAGTAAAAAAGAAAAAAGAAAAAGAAAAAGGAATAAATTTAATAATGCGTATTTCATGATAGGTCAAACGAACAATTATAGATAAATTGAAATGTAAAACTAAATATGTAATTAAGTATGACTAGTAATTATCATGAAAATAATGATTTTACATATCCTCGAATGAAAATTAAAAGTTTTGAAGTGCAATACTGTTTTTAGAACAAATCACTCAGTACACGTGAGAGGATCCGAACCAAATGAAAGAGGTTGGTGTGGATAGCCACTTAGGCTATTCTCAGCGGGGTGTCGGCGGGACTTATGGTTGTGATTAAAAAAAAAAAATAATAGTTGTTGAAAAGAAATCATTATAACAATAGTTACTATATGGCTATTTTAGGGAAAATTTCAAAATTAGTCTTACAAGTATAGGAGGGTGACAATTTTGGTCCCTACGGAATGCAGAAAATATGAATAGTCCCACAACTTTTAAAAAATGATCAAAAGTAAGACTTTTTCGCCGGATTTACTATTTTCGGCCCGGAACGTCACGTGGCATCCGACGTGTTCATATTTTTTTACAAATTGTGGGACTAGTTTTGAATTTTATGCATTCCGTCGGGACCAAAAATGTCACCCATCTATACGTGTGGGACTAGTTTTGAATTTTTTCCTATCTACGTCGGATGCCAGCGTGTAAAAAATAAGCCACGTGTGCGCCACGTGTACGCCACGTGTCGCTCCGGGCCAGAAATAGTAAATCCGGCGAAAAAGTCCTACTTTTGATCATTTTTTAAAAGCTGTGGGACTATTCATATTTTATCCATTCCGTCGGGACCAAAATTGTCACCCCTATATCTGTGGGACTAATTTTGAAATTTTCACACTATTTTATTTCATATAAATTTTAAATTTTAAGATAATAACAAATCAGTCTACTTCAAGATTATCCAACTTACCATACGCCAAAAATTGTTATATAGGTTTGTGGTAGTTTAAGTAGGCTAATTAACTGAGTGCGTATATAGGATTCTATTTTTTTCAAGTTCAATATTATCTCTCGATCATTAATTAAAGACTCTATTGTACATTAAAATCCTATAATCAGATTTTGTAGCTTAGGTATTAGACTTTCTTTTACGATATGATAGTAATGTTTACAATATAGATATCGACAAAGACTCTATTGTACATTAAAATCCTATAATCAGATTTGTAGCTTAGGTATTAGACTTTCTTTTACGATATGATAGTAATGTTTACAATTTAGATATCCAACAATAATATTATTCATGGTTGAATTAAAATTAATATAATATAATGCAATAAAAATGAAAGGGCATTATTATTTACCGTCCGCTATTACTAGTCACCGCTCCCTTGGACGATTTTTCCCTTTTCATTTTTTCAAAACATATCAGAGCAAAGTGTACGGCGAAATGTCTTCAAATTTCGAGGTACGAATTTTCACCGTCCGGTTGGCGATCGCGTACGGCTTTTAGACCGTCCGACCGCCGAAACCGGACGGTCCAAAAAACGTCCGGCCGGCTGGTTCGAACGACCTAAAAGCCATACGCGATCGCCGGCCGATCGGTCTAAAAGGTGTCCGGCCGCGAGGGCCGGTCTTGACCGGACATTTTCTTTTTTTAAATAATATTATTATACATTATTATGTTATATATTCGAAATAATTATGTTATATATTCGAAATAATTATGTTATAAATTGAACGTTCGATATTATCGTGTTAGGAGTTAGAAATTATTATCTTGTATAGTAGATTTGATTATGTTATAAATTGGACGTTAGATATTATCGTGTTAGGAGTTACAAATTATTATGTGCGTACGGCTTTTAGACCGTCCGACCGCCGAAACCGGACGGTCCAAAAAACGTCCGGCCGGCCGGTTCGAACGACCTAAAAGCCGTACGTGATCGCCGGCCGGTCGGTCTAAAAGGTGTCCGGCCGCGAGGGCCGGTCTTGACCGGACATTTTCTTTTTTTAAATAATATTATTATACATTATTATGTTATATATCCGAAATAATTATGTTATAAATTGAACGTTCGATATTATCGTATTAGGAGTTAGAAATTATTATGTTGTACAGTAGATTTGATTGTGTTATAAATTGGACGTTAGATATTATCGTTAGGAGTTACAAATTATTATGTTACATGTTAGACTTGATTATGCTATAAATTGGACGTTAGATACTATCGTATTAGGAGTTACAAATTATTATGTTACATGTTAGACTTGCTTATGTTATAAATTGGACGTTAGATACTATCGTGTTAAGAGTTACAAATTATTATGTTACATGTTGGACTTGATTATGTTATAAATTGGACGTTAGACATTATCGTGTTAGGAGTTACAAATTATTATGTCACATGTTAGAGTTGATTATGCTATAAATTGGACGTTAAATATTATCGTGTTATTAGTTACAAATTATTATGTTACATGTTAGAATTAACTATCTTATACATTAGTATGAAGATGTTATAATGTTAGAACTCAGAAATTATTATGTTATAGATTATAATTTAACATGTTTTAAAAATATAAATATTGTAATATATTACAGAAGTCATGGAAAAATTTTGGAGGAGATGGTATTGATTACAGTCTTGGTTTCGATACCCATTCATTTTTTACTAGTGATTTGGAGGCTATTGAATCTGCAAGACAACAGGCAATTCTGAATGGTTTTCAAATAGTAATTTCGAAACACACAAAGACAGGAAATGTCAAGGTTTTGAAGTGCCATAGAGGCGAACGCTACAGAGGCAAAGGCGGAAATCCCAGAAAGACAAAAATGAAAGCGTGCAATTGCCCTTTTGAGATAAAAGTACAAAAGGTGTCATGCGAGCCATACTGGATGATCCATAGAAATACCAATAAACCAGAGAAGGGCTACCATAACCATTCCTTTGCTGTGTACCCTGAGGGTCATTGACAGTTAAACGGCCTCAGCGATTCATCTAAGAATATTATTCGTGATATGACTGACGCTTAGGTGTCCCTGGCAAAAATTATGGTCGCGCTGCAGGAAAAAAATCCAGGAGACAACGTTAATCGGCGACATGTATAATAAATATATATGTATTTTTTAATAAATATATATATTTATATTTTGGGATAGTTCTCCTAAATTTTATTATATTTAATAATGTATTATTATTATGATAGTTAATAATTCTTTTTATCAAATAAATTAATTAATATACTTTTTTATTTATTAATATAATAATTTTTTTGTTTAAATTATAATAATTATTATAATTAACGCTAATCGGTGACAGGTGTATATTGCCCTTTTGAGACAATAATTATTATAATTAACGCTAATCGGTGACAGGTGTTAATAATTATTATAATTAACGCTAATTATTATAATTAACGCTAATCGGTGCCATAGATGCGAACGCTACAGAGGCAAAGGCAAAAATTCCAGAAAGACAAAAACGAAAGCGTGCAATTGCCCTTTTGAGATAAAAGTAAAAAAGGTGTCAGGCGAACCATACTGGATGATCCATAGAAGTACCAATAAACTAGAGAAGGGCTACCATAACCATTCCCTTGTTGTGTATCCTGAGGATCATCGACAGTTGAGCGGCCTCAGCGATTCATCTAAGAAAATTATTCGTGATATGACTGACGCTCAGGTGTCCCCGACAAAAATTATGGTCGCGCTGCAGGAAAAAAATCCAGGAGACAACGTTAATCGGCGACATATATAATAAATATATATTATGTATCTTTTAATAAATATATATATTTATATTTTGGGATACTCCTCCTTCCACCAATTTTAATAAATTTTATTATATTTAATAGTGTATTATTAATATGATAGTTAATAATTCTTTTTATCAAATAAATTAATTAATATACTTTTTTATTTATTAATATAATAATTTTTTTTTGTTTTAAATTATAATAATTATTATAATTAACGCTAATCGGTGATAGGTGTATAACTTTATAGATAAGCTGCGGAAAGAGAATTCTGAGGGTAGAGACGTTCCTACCCAGCTTATGCATTTGGCCATGAGAAGCGAGTATACAGTTTATGCAGAAGCCGATCCGAACACGAAAGCGTTGACGCATATATTCATGGCCCATCCTGCATCGGTCAATCTATTCCAGACATATCATTGGTATGTCGGCATAGATTCCACGTACAAAACCAACAGGTATATTACTTTATAAATACTTTATTAGTATGAATATTAAATAGTGTGTTTGATTGAGTTAAGTTTTATGTGATTATATTTTTTGTCTTCTTGATCTCATTTGCACAGGTACAAGATGCTGTTGGTCGAGATGATTGGGATGACGCCATGCAACCAGAACTTACTAATTGCGTATGCACTCATCAGGGACGAGAAAAAGGCCAGTTACGACTGGGTTCTACATAAGTTGAGACTTCTGATAGGCCAAGACGTATATCCTAATGTGGTTGTCAGTGACAGAGAGTTTGGTTTAATAACTCCTATTCAGAGGCATTTTTACGAATTAGCCCACTTACTCTGCACGTGGCACATCAACAAGGATGTGGAAGACAAAGCCTACAAACTCTTTGGGAAAAGTAAAAAATTATCGCAGATGTTCACGCACAGTACGTGGAAAAAAATTGCCGAGGCCAGTGTTTATTGTGTTTTTGTGCTTATTTTCGTGTGTTTTATGTATTTTAGTTTTGTCTTTTTAGGTTCGTTTTAGTGTCATCCGGTCCATTTTATCGTGTTTCGCGTATTTTCTTTGTCTTTCTCTTTATTCTATTTTTGGCGTACTTTTCCGCGCTCTTGGGTGTATTTTCAGGATTATTCCGAGAATGATAAGAGAAGTCGAACCGAGTCCCGAGAGACAAACCTTTTCAATGAATCTCGAGTCATTTCCGAGAATTTCGAGCCGTGTCAATATTATTTTCAAAACCGAGCCAACCTCGTGACCTCGAGGGTGCCGCTGCCCAGGGCCACTCGTGACCGCGCGCCTCAACCCGCGCCCAAGACGCACGAGTGCCGACTTTCCCGCGCCCGCGCCTCGCGAAGACGCCCGCCAGGTCGAGAGTGCCCACTTTCTCGCGCCCGCGCCTCGCCAATCGCCCCGCGACCTCGAGAGCATGTCCTTCAGCAGCCCGCGACCCACGAAGTGACCCGCCAGCTCGAGAGTGTTGTTGCACCTGCCAAGCCCGCGCGCGCGAAGTGCCCCGCCAGCTCGAGAGTATTGCCTCCCTGCCGTCCGCGCCCGCGAAGGTCGCCGCCAGGTCGAGAGTGCTCCACATTCCTCGCGCCGCGCCTGTACCTTCCCGTGCCGACCTCGTGCCAATGCTGTCCGCGGCCTGCGGAATTTTTCGCCAGCTCGAGAGTGTTTTACTGAATGTGCATGTTTTTAGTGTGTGTTTGTGGTGTAGCTATAAATAGACATTGTGCTTTATAATTTTGGGAACAACCCTCATTTCCCAACTTTTAAGTTGGGAAATCCTCTCCATTTTCTCTCTTCTCTCTCCTCTTTTCTTTTTTTTATGTTTTGGTTGGGAGCTTATGAATCAAGTTTTCCGGCGACATTGTTTCGAGTAAAGTTTCGAGCTTTTGACTTCGGTTCTCTTTGCAAGTGCGTGTAAGAGTGGGTACTTAGTCTTAAGCCCCATTACTTCGTATATCTTTTTTTGCTTTTGTGAAAATTGATATTGTGTTTGTATTGCTTGGAGGAAAAGATTGAATCTTTGGATCGAGAATGCTTGACTAAGTGTGATTAGGAGTTAAATGCTTGCTCGTTTTGTGCTAGAGTTTGATTTAGCTTCCTGGGGTTTTAGCTAGCATGGCAATGTTCGGTTATTTGTGTGTGTTTGATCATAGAGACTCCGGTGAACCAAGATCTCTCTTTTCCCCTTAATTTCTTTCATCCTCTTGCGTGCTTAGTTAATTGCTTTCGATTGCTCTTATCTCGTAGATTAATTTAGCTTAAATTCGAACCCACAACTTGCGAGTAGAATGTTTAGGACCTTTTTGGTTGTGTGACCTTGACGACTAGGCAGTAAACGAAGTTCCGAACAGCCTTTCTTTGAGAACGACCCGAGTCGGGTAGCTCGGTTACCACATGCCCAAAAATACTACAAACAAAATGGCGCCGTTGCCGGGGAAGGCGAGTAGGACGCCAAGTTTGCTATCTAGTTGTCGTTTGTTTCTGGGTTTCTCTTGCTTTTTGTGGATTTTGCTTGATTTTGCGTGTTTCTCTTGATTATTTGCTTATTTTCTATTTCTCTTGCTCTCTGCTATGTGTGTTCTTGTACATATTGTGTCGTTTTAGTTTTATTTTTGTGTTTTTCGTTTCTTGGTCTCGTGTGCCTTGGTTGTTTTGCTTTTCTTGTGCGAGGTACTTCGCTTGAGGAGCTCCGATGGATCCTCATGGCTATTCTTATGCCGGTAGCTCATCTCGTGGATACCCCGACAATTACCATGAGGAGGTATACTCGTATGAAGGGCCGCCCTATCCGTATCCCAGCCATTTCTACCCACCATCTCAAGTTGATTATTACTCTCCGGGACACGACGAGACACCTCACTACTATCCACCGCCTTCCAATTATTGTGATGCCACACTTCCACCCGAGCCGACTCGGGAAGCTTCTCCAAGCCGTTTAGACGAGATTATGGAGCATTTGGAGAAGTGCAATCAATCTCTTCGTGCTTCAATGGCTCCCATATCCGAAAAAGAAGAAACCGAGTCCATTGCTCCATCCTCCACATCGTATGAATACCTATCGGTTGGCCAACCTTGTACATTGGGTTCCGAAGCTTCAATTCCAACAATGGTTGAGCCTACCGAACGTCACCGAGATGTTTTGACGAGCACTCAAGAGGCACTTGCGAGCTTCATGTCGATCATTGAGGAGTTTCATAGTTGGAAGAGCATTCCCATTCCATCCGTTCTACAAATCACACTCACGAAGTTCGACTCTACCGTTGTCTCTTTTCTTGATTTGGATGCCTCTCACATTTCGCTCGGTAAGTATTGTTCTCTATCGGCGAGGATTATTCGGGAGAGTACTCGGTTGAGGGAGAATTTCGAGCTATGGTGGATAGGTTTGCCTCCTTGAAAAAGATGGGCTTCACTCTCGTTTATGATGGTACGCAACCTCTCGACACGAGTGAGGACATCGACGATTTGGGTGTTAAGGAAATTTCCTCTTTTGACGATCCGGCCGTGCAATCCACACTAGGTATGTCAACTCTCTCTTTCGGTGATAGTGCTTTGAGCTTTGATTCTATTGTTGAGAACGAGTGTATGGATTCGGGAGTTGATATGGTGTACGGTATGAGAGAGAATTCATTTGAGGATTTGGTTGTGCCGAGCGGTGTTAATAGTACTAGGGAGGATGATTTTGAGGAGGAGGAGGATGAGTTAGTTGATGTTGTGGTGGATGTTGTTGAGGAGGATTCCGAGCCATCATGTGATGTCGTGGACCCGAGGTGTGCGTTGATTGAGGATTTGGCTTGTGATGTTGAGTATGACGTGGTCCCGATGTCCTTTGGGTCGTCATTTCGTATTGTTGAGGATCGTGACTATTTGGAGGAGTCTAGTGTGTTCACACCCATGCTCCCGATGCTTGAGATCGACGAGTACGCATCCAAGATGATACATATGATGATTAAGGTCAATTCGACGTGCTCCACGGACACTTTCATATTTTCGGAGGTCGACTATGGGGCCTTGATTCGTAAGGAATTATCTCTTCTTGTGGTGGTTGTTGATATCCGTGCTCGGTTTCACAAGAATGGGGGCACGAGATTTCATTGGGCCCGCCTTTATTCTATTCTCCCGGCCCATCTACTTTTGGAGAATACAAAGGCGTGGCATGATCGTTATTTCTTTTTAGATCCCGGTTGATTTTCTTTGGGGACGTCGAGCTCAAGACGTTAAAATGAGCGCTTCGTGGGAGGCAACCCACGGTTTTTGATTTTTCTCGTTTTTCGCTTTTTCGGAAATAAGTAGCCCCGCAAGCCACACGACGCACGTTAATTTCGGAGAAGGAAATGGGATTCGGGGCCGAGATTTTGTTGAAAATTGGGTGAAATATGGCAAAGGGGTTGACAATGTGGCTAAGTATGGAAATTGATGAAAAACGGCCCGTGCCGACATGAGTGAAAACGGGTCGAAAAATCGAGCGAATATCGTGCGTGAAGGTTTGGGTCGGATTAGAGATGTTGAAAAAGCTCAAAATATGGCTAAGTATGAAATTTGAGCCAAACGGTGCCTAGACCCCGAGCAGTCCGCGCCCTCGCGCCAGCAGGCTCGCAACCTCGCGCCAGTGCCCGCGAGGCGCGGCGACCCAGTGCCTACA
>BKCP01002336.1:837996-850946 GCA_008636005.1 Striga asiatica
CCCGACCGAGGCCTGACCAACAAGCCGCGACCCACGCCACATGCACCACACCCGAGCCACCTTGAGCCGCCACCGAGCCACATCGAGCCACCGGCCGAACCACCGAGCCCAGGCGCACCCGGCGACCGCCGGTGACATTTTCCGGTGACCGGTGACTTTTCCGGCCAAATTTTCCGGCGAACCTCCCGGGCCCCGTTTTTCCGGCCGCCGTCGACATTTTCTGGCCGGAAACGGCATTTTCGACCTCCCGGGACCGTTTTGAGCCGTCGGAGCCACCGAAAACCTTATTTTGCGGCGATTCCACCTCCTCCACCCGTTTTTCATGGATATTTCACTCTCTTGGAGCTTGGACAAGACTCATTGCCCAATTTTTCTTACTCTTGGTGTCGAGATCACCGTTTTACGAGGTATTTCACTTAGACCAACTCGAGCCCTTTGTATTTGAATTGGGCGTGATTTTATTTATTCGAGAGTGATTTGTACTAAGTGTGGGGGAGATGTATCGATGGTTCGTGAGCTTATATTGACAATTTGAGAGCGTTGGTGATTGGCCTTCGGTGTTGAGGTTTGTGGGGAGATTGTGTTGATTATTTGGGATATGTGGTGTTCGTGGCGTGTAGTGATTTCGTTAATTATTTGTCGTGCCATGGCGAGTACTATTATGGGGCTAGAGGCCCAATTTTTGAACTTTCACGCATACGTGTGTCTTCGTCGAGTTTGTGGTTTTCCGGTTATTATCCCTCCGAGACACACACATATGGCCTTTGCTCGGAGCCGACGGATTATGCTTTTAATGTCTTAGTGCCCGGATAGCTTATGGTTCGATGTGCTTTCATTGTTCACACGGTCGGATGGCTTTATTTTTCACTTGAGGACCTTCGGATCATTTCTCGTTATCCCCACCGGACGAACACCATTAGACACACGGTGGAACACCACCGTGTAGAGTACGCATTTTCTTTTCCTATTTTCTTTTTTCTATTAGTTGCTCTTGTGTGTCTTCGTGTTTCCTTTCTTTTGTGTGTTCGTTTATTGTGTTTCGTTTTGTGTATCGCATGAGCTTACATGATTATGTTCTTTCTCCTATGCTTTTTTTTGGTCAAGCAATGAGGACATTGCTTTGTTTTAAGTGTGGGGGAGGGACTTAGAGACTATGCATGATTAGGCGATATTTCTTTCGTTTTTTGGTGCTTTATTTTTCGTTTTTGTTGTGTCGTGGACCGGTTTTGTTTGAGTTTTTTGTGTGTTTGTTTCACTTCTCTCCCGCATGAGGCTTGATGTTTGTTCAAGAGTCGAAATAGCTAAGTGGTGAGTCGAGATAGTTGATTGGTGCCATTATTAACGTTCGTGCTTTATGTACTTGATGAATTGGACGGTGTCCTAAAATTGAATGAAGATTTGTTGACATGGGAACCCGCATGTGAATTCACGGAATTGTTTTATCCCTTGTTTATTCTCGATTGATGATCTTGAGACATACTTACCTTATGTTCGATATTGTAAACGTGTTATGCTATACACTTGTGGTACGTTTTGATTGATTTGTGATGTTTATGATATTGTATTTGTGATGTATCCTTGTGTGCCACTCCATTCGAAAAAAAAAAAAAGAATAAAATGTAAGTTCGCGAGGAGGTACGGACTAGGCTCCTCTTATCCCGAGCCACCTCGTGGAATGGGATAATGAGCCCGGGAAACCGGTCTAGGGAACTCGAGGAGAACCCTCGAGGTTAAACCTAGATAAGTATTGTCTAGGAAACCTCGTTTGGAAAAAGAAGCTCACATAATAAAGAAAGAAAAAAATATAATAATAAAAAAAAAATGAAAAAAAAAAGAAGAATGGGAGTTGGCTTATTGGTTTCGTGCTTATCATCCTTATATGTTTAGTAGACCATCTATAGCTTTTTGCACGTGTATGTAGAAAAAGGAAGTTTGAATCGGGTAAGTCATGTGTAGGATAACTTGGGAAGGATTTTTGTTTTGTATGGATTCACTATGTGGGGAACGTGTTTTCGGATTGGAGTTTGATTTTATGGATAACCGGATGAAGATGAGAGTTTCATTTCGCATGCTCGTTAATTTTGGACTTCTCAATTTTTCTTTTCGAGCTACTTGTTGTTTTGTTTGCTTGAGGACAAGCGAAGAGTTAAGTGTGGGGGAGTTGTTTATTGTGTTTTTGTGCTTATTTTCGTGTGTTTTATGTGTTTTAATTTTGTCTTTTTAGGTTCGTTTTAGTGTCATCCGGTCCATTTTATCGTGTTTCGTGTATTTTCTTTGTCTTTCTCTTTATTCTATTTTTGGCGTACTTTTCCGTGCTCTTGGGTGTATTTTCAGGATTATTCCGAGAATGATAAGAGAAGTCGAACCGAGTCCCGAGAGACAAACCTTTTCAA
Source organism: Striga asiatica (assembly GCA_008636005.1). NCBI lineage: Eukaryota > Viridiplantae > Streptophyta > Magnoliopsida > Lamiales > Orobanchaceae > Striga > Striga asiatica. Next base: position 840,390 of record BKCP01002336.1, read on the forward strand.
TGAATCTCGAGTCATTTTCGAGAATTTCGAGCCGTGTCAATCTTAGTTTCAAAACCGAGCCAACCTCGTGACCTCGAGGGTGCCGCTGCCCAGGGCCACTCGTGACCGCGCGCCTCAACCCGCGCCCAAGACGCACGAGTGCCGACTTTCCCCGCGCCCGCGCCTCGCGAAGACGCCCGCCAGGTCGAGAGTGCCCACTTTCTCGCACCCGCGCCTCCCCAATCGCCCCGCGACCTCGAGAGCATGTCCTTCAGCAGCCCGCGACCCGCGAAGTGACCCGCCAGCTCGAGAGTGTTGTTGCACCTGCCAAGCCCGCGCGCGCGAAGTGCCCCGCCAGCTCGAGAGTATTGCCTCCCTGCCGTCCGCGCCCGCGAAGGTCGCCGCCAGGTTGAGAGTGCTCCACATTCCTCGCGCCGCGCCTGTACCTTCCCGTGCCGACCTCGTGCCAATGTTGTCCGCGGCCTGCGGAATTTTTCGCCAGCTCGAGAGTGTTTTACTAAATGTGCGTGTTTTTAGTGTGTGTTTGTGGTGTAGCTATAAATAGACATTGTGCTTTGTAATTTTGGGAACAACCCTCATTTCCCAACTTATAAGTTGGGAAATCCTCTCCATTTTCTCTCTTCTCTCTCCTCTTTTCTTTTTTTTTATGTTTTGGTTGGGAGCTTATGAATCAAGTTTTCCGGCGAATTTCCGGCGACATTGTTTCGAGTAAAGTTTCGAGCTTTTGACTTCGTTTCTCTTTGCAAGTGCGTGTAAGAGTGGGTACTTAGTCTTAAGCCCCATTACTTCGTATATCTTTTTTTTGCTTTTGTGAAAATTGATATTGTGCTTGTATTGCTTGGAGGAAAAGATTGAATCTTTGGATTGAGAATGCTTGACTAAGTGTGATTAGGAGTTAAATGCTTGCTCGTTTTGTGCTAGAGTTTGATTTAGCTTCCTGGGGTTTTAGCTAGCATGGCAATGTTCGGTTATTTGTGTGTGTTTGATCATAGAGACTCCGGTGAACCAAGATCTCTCTTTCCCCCTTGATTTCTTTCATCCTCTTGCGTGCTTAGTTAATTGCTTTCGATTGCTCTTATCTCGTAGATTAATTTAGCTTAAATTCGAACCCACAACTTGCGAGTAGAATGTTTAGGACCTTTTTGGTTGTGTGACCTTGACGACTAGGCAGTAAACGAAGCTCCGAACAACCTTCCTTTGAGAACGACCCGAGTCGGGTAGCTCGGTTACCACATGCCCAAAAATACTACAAACAGCCAGTACGTTCGATGACTACATCAATGATGCCATTGCCGGTATGCGCGCAAAATACTCGAAGTCTCCACAAGTGGTACAATATGTGGAGAACATATGGTTAGGGCACAAGGAGAAGTTTGTGAAAGCTTGGACCAACCAGGTAGCACATTTTGGAAACACAACTTCCATAGGGTAAAAAGTGTCCACTCTGTGTTGAAGTAGTGGCTTCACACATTCACTGGCGCGCTCGATACAATTTGGCAGAAGATTAATAAGCATATCGATTCTCAATTGACTGAAATCAGGTACATAGTGCAATATTTAACTGTGTTAATATATTACTGCATTAATTATAATCTAATGTTATGTAATGTATTATCAAGTCAGCGCTTGAGGCTTCAAGGGTTAAGAAGAGTACGCAGTGTAAGGGAATCCTTTTCGCGAGCGTGATACTAAGGGTCTCGCATTACTGCCTGAGTTTATTGGACTCTGAGGTTACGAGGATGCATGACTTGAGCTATGAAGTTTACGAGCGCTGCGGCAGTGAATTGCAAGCGACTCATGGACTTCCTTGTGCCCGTCTGTTCCGTACGGTATATGATTCTAAAATTTCGATTAATCTCGGAATGATTCACCAGTTCTGTAGAACGCTATAGATGTTAGAGCCAGGTAATATAAGATTAATGTTTTATATATAATTTTCTACTTGTTGTTTCATTTTTAATTACAACTTATGTAATTAAAGTACATTATTTGGTTTAATTCATTGAATTATTTATCGTATACTTATAGGGACGGGTCACCAGAGCCAGGCGAGCATGGGTGCATGGTCAGATGCGGAGTTCTTTCGGACGCTTGTGAATGAGGTTGAAACGGGCGATCCCGCGACGATGCGGTACATGAATCAGTTCATGTACAGTCATTTTTACCCTGACCAACAGGATTATGCAGTACCTGAGGTTTAGAAAAACCCGCGAGGTCATCCCAAGAAAACCAATTCAACTAAGCGTAAACCATTTTCTTGGGAGTACAGGGATATATCGCGAGGTCAGAAATCGAACCGTACGACCACTTCTTCGCGTGGACAGGCAAGCTCATCTTCTCAACAGTCACAAGGGGCACCAGGTGATATATTTTTTTAATATAGCTGAACGTTAATTAAAGTATTTATATAATTGTATATATTGTGAAGTGAAATTATTATGATATTGCAGAGATTAGACCGACAAATATATTTGATTTTACAATGTGGCAAAGAATCCCATGGTTTATGTTGGACTACGAAGTGAGTTGCCTGAATGTGGAGGCGGATGGGAACTGCAGATTTCGGGTCATCGCGAGTTACGTGTATAGTAACCAGCAAATGTGGCCAGTCATAAGAGGCAACATTGCGAAGGAGATCCAAAGCCACCGTACCTTGTACAACTACATCTATTTTAGGGATATCGATGTCGCACTCATACGAATAAGGTGGGACGGGGGCACTTGTGGACCGGGTCACTAGTTCGAAGTTCCGCAGGACCTTTACCTTGTTGCAACACTATTTAATGCGGTTGTCGTTTTGCTGAGCTCTGGTCCGCGAGGTGGGCAGCACGACATGTACATCATGACAATGTTGCCGCTCTGTGCACGATCGATGGCTAGAGGACCATGTCGTGAGATTGTCATGTGTCATCTTGGTAGTTACGAACACTACATTCGTTTAGTTTTGACTTCTGATTGTCCATTACCACCTATTCATAGAATGTGGTTCACGAACGTATGTTCCCAAGCTATGAGAAAGGCTCGTTCTCCTGAGTCGACCCATCAGGACTCTCAGGAGAACGAGTCTGTCTCGAAGCGTAGGAACATACGTTCGTGTGAGCCGATTGTTTGACATTGGCGCCGTCCCTATGCTCCACGAGCAAGATCGTGCGACACAGTCAGGACCGATGGATAGACGCCTCTGGGGTCGGAAATTGGGGAAATACTTATATATCCAGGTCAACAGAAGAGCCAAGCAGCCCGACAGTCCACTGGAGTCCCCTCGGTTGGCAATACCTAGTTGTCTGTACAAGTATGCCAGTGTAGCTGATCCCCATGAGTAACCCCAATTGTATCCAAGTTGTCGAGCACCTCGTGCAAGAGCTTGGGGGTCACTCTACTACCACTCTTGCCAACAAACAAGGTGGTAGCCAGCATCACCCACATCCAAGCACCCGCCTCATCCTTAGTCGGTCGGCCTTTCCCCATGAATGCCTCCACAATTGAGACTTCGACCACCGAACCACGCTGCCAGAACGAACTCATGAGTTGACCCTTGGTGACTGAAAGTAACATCATGCTGAGCCCGTCTGAATCCGGGTCGTCAGCGACCACGGCTCCCTCCACAGGAACGCCCAAAATGGTGCGGACGTCATGCAGCATGATGCTCATTTCACCAAAAAGCAGGTGAAACGAGTTAGCATCCGGCTGCCATCGCTCCACAAACGCAGAAAGCAGTGGAGTGTCCAAGTGGCTGTGCATGGAGTCCACCAGATGTGACAGCCCGGTGTCTCCGATCAGAGCTTTTGCATCGGGAGACATCTCATCACGCTAACTCCTCAGATTCTCGACCGCTCTCAGTCTGTTCTGGTATTTCAGCATGCCCCTAAAATCTCCACTCCACATGCGGGAGGCGATATGCCCTAGAAAGCTAGGGATGACACTCCCATCAATGGGCCCACCGGCCACTGTGCCTTTAACGATCTAGGGTGCATCTTTATCGGTCCTAGCTCGTTTGCTAGTACCTGCAATAGAATATAACATATCTGTATATATACATTTGCTGGCAGATGCATTAAATAAAACCTATTTAATAAAACCTATTTTCAATTAACGTAGAAACAGTACATTTTACATTAATAAAGTATAATGACAATTTTAAACTAATTTATTATATAATATTACTACACCTTTAATACAATTCAATAAGTGTCAAAGGGAGAACATTTAGTAGTAGTAGTATGGTAAAATTCAAATATTACTAATTAATGTAGAAACGTTATATTTTTTATTATAACAATAATAAAAAATATTTATAATACTTTTCTAGCTAATTAAACAACAATAAATACGTAAATTATTTACCTGATGAGGATGCACCGCTACCAAAACGCCCCCCAGCGTTTCGTTGAGGAGCAGCATGTGTAGGACGAACAGCCTGTACAGGACGAACAGCCTGTACAGGAGGGATAGGTTGGTTAGGACCCGTAAGCTGTGCGGGTCGTGCAAAATGCTGTGGTGGGAGCTCCCTCTGGGGGTAGTGCGGGTGGTCCTGATCATGTGAAAGAGTCGTCCTCGTCAGACTCCTTTAAACCCTGCTTTCTCTCGCCGTACGACTCATCAGGATATCCCTGCTGACCGTAAGGTAATGGTGTACGTGCGCGGGATATCGACTTTCCTGCGTGGCGAGGAAAAGAATATACCCGCTGATGGTACGGTCCTGGTGCCGGGGGTATCAAACTGTCTGCCTGGCCAGGATAATAATATCCATGCTCACCGTACGGTACGACTCTGAGAAGTCGCGAACTGTTTGGCTGGCCCTCAAAATGATATCCCTGCGGACCATCTCGTATAGTTGCGGGGGGTCTTGAACTTTGGCTAGCCAGACCAGTCTGTATCTTCCGAGCCTGATCGATCATCGTCTGTCTGTCCCAACGAACGGACGCATTGACACCCCGACTTCTAGTGTGTCGGGTACCAGAACCATCATAATAGTCATCGAACGCCTCGTCGTCGTCCCTGGCAGAAGATTGTCCAGGTCTGCTAACACCTTGAATAAAAAATATAATTAGTAATTTTTTCATATGTAATAATTATTGTAATAACTATTAAAATAGATTATAATTTATTTTTAATTTAATTTATAAATTTTATTATTATAGTTTATAATTAATTATAATTTATTCAAGTTACTATTATTATAATTTATAATTATTATTACAATTATTACAATTAATTCTAATTTATAATTATAATTATAATTATTTCTAATTTATAATAATTATTATAATTATTATTATAATTATAATTATGATTGTAATTATTTATAATTTTTATTATAATTATTATTACAAATTATTATTATAATTATTATAATTAATTTTAATTTATATTTATTATTATACTTAATTCTAATTATTATGATAATTATTATTATTATTATTATTATTATTATTATTATTCTTATTATTATTTATAATTTTTCATTATTATTATTATTATTTTTATAATTCATAATTAATTATATATTATAATAAATAATTATTATTATTGAAAAAAAAGTGTACGGCCGGCGGGGCCGGTCCGGTTTGGTCCGTTCGGACCGCGATCGTGCGCGGTTTTTCTGGCGTCCGACCGCCGATCGCGATCGGCTGAGAAGAGTTGAGAGAGTGGCGGACTTCTGACGAGGTTGAGAGAGTTGGTTGTGGCTCAATCATCCCCTCGGTGGTGTTTGGGGCTGAGATATGTGCGGTTCCACTCTCTTCCTTTCTCCCGCTATTCTCTTCCATATGTGCCGCTAATAATGTACAAAATGAATAGACCTTATAATTATATGAAAAAATTATTTCAAAATCACAATTTTTTTATATAAAATATATATCTCGTCTATTGCACGTGCTCATAACTAGTAACTATAAAATTACAAAGCCGCATTTATTGCTCAAGTACAAAATATACCTATCTTTCTTTCTTTTTTTTACCTTGAAAGATAGAAATAGTACTAAAAAAATTAATAATTACAAGGTGATGTCAACTTACATCAATACAAATTGGACAATAACCTTACACTCGCGGACAAATCAGTACCAACAAGTCGCAATGTCTATTAGACAAGATATCGCAAAATCCCACTTATACACTCTTATATCTATATATATGGAGACAATCTTCTTGACATATGTACATTAAAGAGAGAAAAAAGATACAGAGAGCTAGAAAAAATAAAAAAATCTTGACATATACATTAAAGAGAGAAAAAAGATAGAGAGAGCTATAAATATTTAATAAAGAAAGAAAAAATGGGGAAGGAAAGTATAGTAAAAGTTGCAGCGATTGGTATTACAATATTGTTGTTATCCATTTTGCAGGTGACAATGGCGGTGAAGCAAACATACATCGTTCAGATGGCTGGAGACGAACGGCCAAAGAGTTTCCCCGATCACTCGACGTGGTATGCCTCGTCTCTGGCGTCTGTGTCCGAGACAGCCGAGACGAGTTATATTTACGAGAATGTTTTTGATGGCTTCTCCACCATCCTCACTTCCGAGGAGGCTGACCTGATGAAGGGCCTTGAGGGGGTGATATCTGTTATCCCAGAGACAATCCACACGCTCCACACAACCCGGACCCCTCGGTTTCTTGGTCTCGAGAAATCGAGCTCACTCCTTCCGGATCCCCAACTTGTGAGTGAAGTCGTTGTTGGGGTCCTGGACTCTGGCGTGTTGCCACAACACCCGAGCTTCAGTGACAAGGGGCAGCTGGGACCCATCCCGAGTAGCTGGAAAGGGGGATGTGAAGGGACAATCGATTTCCCGAAATCCAGCTGTAACAGGAAATTGGTTGGGGCGATGTCCTTCTCGAAAGGGTACCAATTTTATCTCAATTACAGTGGGAATAAGAATAGCGAGCCAATATCCCCACGGGACTACGATGGCCACGGGACCCACACCGCAAGCACTGCTGTCGGGTCCCCTGTCCAAGGCGCCAACCTGCTGGGCTTCGCTAGCGGGACGGCGCGGGGGATGGCATCCACTGCTCGGGTCGCATCATACAAAGTCTGCTGGAAATTCGGGTGTTTCGGTTCCGACATACTGGCAGGTATGGACCGTGCCATCAAAGATGGCGTCCACGTGTTGTCGTTGTCCATTGTTGGCGGTCCAACTGATTACGACGAGGATGTGTTCTCACTTGGAGCTTTCGCTGCAACTGATAGAGGCATCCTCGTTTCGTGCGCCGCAGGAAACGATGGCCCCGACCCGTACAGCACGGGAAGCATTGCACCGTGGATAACGAGCGTCGGTGCGGGGACCCTTGACCGCGACTTCCCGGCGGATGTCATGCTCGGGGACAGAACGAGTTACGCCGGCACCTCACTCTACAGCCTTCGAAAGCCACTGTCTGGTGATCTCGTGTACGCTGGATATGTGAGCAACAACGGCAGCAATCTTTGCATTAACGGGACCCTCACCCCAGAGAAAGTTAGAAATAAGATTGTGTTGTGTGACCGCGGGGTGAATTTCAGAGAAGAGAAAGGCGCAGTGGTGAAAGAAGCTGGGGGTTTAGGGATGATTTTGGCTAATACTGACAAGGAAGGGGAGGAGATGGAAGCAGACGCTCACATGATCCCGGCCTTGATGGTCGGCGCAAAGTCGGGGCGTGGGATAAGAAGGTATTTGTTGTCCTATAGATCCAATGCCAAGGCCACCATTATGTTGCGAGGGGACGTCAAGCCTTCCCCGGTTGTCGCAGCCTTCAGCTCTAGGGGACCCAACCTTATCACCCCCGAAATCCTAAAACCGGACCTCATTGCGCCCGGGGTGAGCATCCTAGCTGGATGGACAGATGCTGAGGGTCCCACCGGCTTAGATATCGACAAACGCAGAGTCTTATTCAACATAATCTCTGGCACGTCCATGTCGTGCCCCCACGTCAGCAGCCTCGCGGCCCTGCTAAAGGCGGCCCACCCTGAGTGGAGCCCTGCCGCAATTTGTTCGGCTCTCATGACCACGGCTTACTCCAATTACGAGGACGGGAGCCCGTTGCTGGATGCAGCCACCAGCAACGCGTCCACCCCATTCGATCATGGTTCCGGGCATGTGTCCCCTATCACCGCCCTCAACCCAGGCCTAGTCTACAACCTAACCACGAACGATTATTTGAACTTTCTCTGTGCAATAAATTATACTTCTTCTTGAATCAAGACCCTTGCAGGGAAAACAACAAAATTTCGTTGCCAGCCCAAAAAATCATACAGCGTCAACGACCTCAATTACCCTTCCTTTGTAGCCACCATTTCCCCATCTGGAAATTGTAAAACAACCGTGGTTTTTAGGAGAACACTCACAAACGTGGGAGAAAATGGGACGACATACCGAGTCTCGATATATTCACCAAGACCGTCAGCCACGATTTCTGTTACTCCTAAAACATTGGTTTTCAGCCAAAAGAACGAAGCAAAGTCTTACAAGTTGACGGTGGTAGCAACCCAGATGTCGCTCGGTACAAATGCGTTCGGCAGAATCGAATGGTCGGATGGGAATAATGTGGTGGGGAGTCCAGTTGCTGTTAGTTGGATCAACGCTACTCAGGATTAATACAGTAGTTTCCTTGTTTACTTACTCTTAACTGTATCGTAATAACTCACATATGTAATAAGGCTACGCCAATAATAATAATAATAAGTCTCGTTGGAGGTATACTACTTGTTTGTTGTTTCTGTAACATTTTATTATTTACTTATTTCAAACACGTGATATATATATAGCTTTTGTTATAGTTTTAAATTATGTTTCTTTTATATTTATATGGTTTATTCATTTATCTGAATTATTATTTGTTATTAATAAAACAAAAGAAGCTTATTACACAATGAATTGTCTCATATATCGGAATTAAAAATACCACTTTTATAATGATAATATTTAAAAGTTGAGATAAAAAAAAGAGCATTTACGAACAAAAAAAACAAGGGGATAAACATTTTCTCTATGTTAATATTGTTTGTTTGAAATAGTATTTTAGTTCAGGCAAAGTTGAAAAATATGTACTGTAATGACTATTTTTCTTGAACACTTCTGATTGCATAAATGTCCACTAACTAATAAAATCGAGCACAAAATACCTGAAAATTCTAAATTCGGCAAAAACTCTCAATATATGAAAACATAATCTTATTTTAACACTAGTACGAATCCCGTGCATAGATATTTATTAATATTTATAAATTAAAAATCTTTATTAAATAATATTTATATATTAAAAATATGAAATCAATATGTAATACAGTGTACCTATTTAATTTATTGTAAATGTTATATAAAATTTAAATTATGCAAAATTACATAAAAATATCTATTTTTAAAATTAGTACACAATCTGTGCGTTGCACATAACTGTTAATAAATTACATTATATTCGTTTCAATATATGTGTCATTTCAAAAATTTTATTCAGAAATCCGATTGGACTATAACATGATTCTATAGAATAATTATTGTGGTAAAATTTTATCATATATTTAGAAACCTATGTGATAATAAGTATAAATATAAAACTTATATTTTTTTTTCCAAAACGACAGAGGAAACTTAAATTGTTTCATTAACTAAAATGAATTTATTTTTGTATAAATATCTAAATAAAAAAATTTAAGTAGTTGAGTAAAAGCAATCTGTCATAAGATTTTTTATGCCAAAAAAATCGACACTTTTATCATGCTAAAAAAATAAACAGTGCAATTCACACAAAAATTATTTGAAATGTCGTAACATAAAATGAATTATATTGAGACCCACTAATTATACAAAAAAAAAAAATTGACGAGAGTTGTTCTATAAAAAAACATCGATACACGCACATTATATCAAAATATCCGTTTATTTTGCCGGAGTTACGTTAATTTTATACGAAAAATTGAAATACACGCCTAAAAATTAATATATTAGCCTGAGCATTACAGAAAAAAGTACACCGTATATTGATTAATTTTTCAACAAATTTCCTACTAAAAACCAGTCATCAAATAACCTAAATAGATTTGCTCACATACCATATATTGATTAATTTATTTTCCATAGAAACAACTATCAATACCAAAAATAAATTCGTACGCTTTATACCATATTTTAATTAATTCATATGATTTGAGTAATTAAGGTATCTTAAAACATGACTTAATTGGTTCTTTAAATAATGAGCCGCAATTTCCATAAGTGATCATCTAATATATACCATAAATTATTAAATTAATTTACATAAATAGTAAGTAGATTTTTTTTGGAGTGAAATAGTTACTATTTAAAAAATAATCAAACCTTTTTATATCGACTAGTACACAGCCCGTGCGACACGGGTAAATAATATTAAAATTATTTTTATAAATTAAATGTCTGTAAAAAATATTAAAATATTTTTATAATTTAAAAATATAGTTACACAAACACAATATTAAAATTGTTTCATATATTAAATGTGCGGTTGACTACACAACAATTTATCTTAAATTTATTTTCATCTCTCCTTTTTTTTCTTCTTTTGGTTTCATCCATCTAGTCTCGCTGACTTTTTTTTTTTTTTTTT
>BKCP01002336.1:852247-884328 GCA_008636005.1 Striga asiatica
GTTTCACGTACTCATTTTAAGGAGTGGTCTCATTGGATCCGTCTCCTATATATATATATATATATATATATATATATATATATATAGAAGTGCGCTCAAATGAGAATGAAGTACAATGAAAGAAATAAGAATGATTTTGAACCATTGGATTTGTCTTATTAATGGTCATGATAAAGTCAAATTTTATTAATGTTAGTCAAACATATGATGGCATTATAGTAAATACTTTGAACCTTGATGGTCCAATATGTACAATTGACCACAAATTAAGGATATAATGGTCATCACAAAAATTACAACTCAAAGTGGACCCCACACCATCTCTCACACACTTAAACACACACTAATATCGGCACCCACACACGCATTTCACACAGACACACACATTCCACACACACAAACACACACTAGATCCGGCCACCATGACTCCCGCCGGCGATCGACGACCGCCGCCCCGCCATCAACCTTCCTCCTCCGCCTACCGCAGCCGATTTTGTCCACAGCCCCGTCGAGCATGTCGCCGCCGCCTTGCCACAGACGCAACCAACAGCTCCGACACACCCGCCAGCACCACCTCACACCGTCGCCCCTGCAAGTCGACAGATCGCGGTCGTTTCGCCGTGTTGTCAGCCTCCTTACCGTCGAACTCCATCGGGATGGCCGCGAGATTATCAAATACAGCAGCCGAGTAATTGCCGGAAGTTACGATCCCCAGATCCGCCGGTTAGATCGGAGCCGTCACCGTACTCGCCGGTCGCCAAGCAATCCGACACATTGGCCTGGTCGACCGGACAACCGACCTTCACTATTTGGACTGATGAAAACCGTATTTGGTGATAAGGATATTGAGTTTTTTTTGCAGGTGTTTGGGAAGATGAATTTGGGGGGTTATTTTGGAAAAATTGATATGTTACAAGGACCTTATTGCAATTTCTTAATTTTAACATATTTCAATTTGGTACACATATTACAATTTAGTTATTGGGTAAGATTTGTAAATTAACAAAAATTTAATAAATGCACAATATTGTCTAGTACAATGCACAATATAGTAGATGTATATGCACATTAAAACAATAAAATAAAATTAAAAAATATGTTGAATTTTCTATTTTAGGCAAACCGTACACACCAATATCCATTCTATGTAATGCACAATATAGAAAACTAATAGCACGTTAACGATTATAAAAATGCGCAATGACATATCGATGTATCTTTTCATTGTTTTTCACAGTGTCGATGACGATGACCGGAATATAAGCTAATGTGCATTTTCATACGCATTAATGTGCAATCGGTACAAATATATTGTGCATCCACAGGACCACGTCTGATAGTATTGTGTATCCTCTCAAGTTTACCAAAATGGCCTCGCGATAAGTGTTTTCATCGACCGAAACGGCTGACCGAAGTAACCTCGTCGAACTTTTAAAAAAAGAAAAAAAAAATGAATCCCTAAACCTTTTGTCCTAAACGAATTCAAATACGAACAGACATAATTGATTATTCGGTCAGTTATACGAATTAATTAATATTACCAAATTAATTATTATTTATATTATAAAATATATTTAGTAGTTTCATATTTTATATTATTTATCTTGAATAAAATACATAATATGTATATAATAATAATAATAATAATAATAAAAATAACTATTGATTACATGGTCCGATTGTTTCAAATAAATTGATTAGTTTTAAATTAAAGTCGATATCGAACTAAAATAACCAAAACATTTAAAAGTAAGAAACCGAAAAATATGGGGAATTTTGATTTTTTTCAAATATGGCTAATTTAGTCACTAATGTTACGCTAAAGTGCAGTTTCATATACACTATTGTGTATATTGTCTATCACTGTTGTGCATTATACAGTATAAACTATAAACAACATAATGTAGAAATTGTTCATTTATTAAAGTTGTATCAAATGAACATAAAATTGAATCGAAATAATATGTTTACCGAATTAACCATAATAACCAAAAGAAAAAAATATATTTTGTGTTGTTGATATATATAACTTATATTTTATATTTTATTTTATGTTGAAATGAATGATTTTGTATATAAAAATATAAATTCGACGTCGAACCTAAATAATTTAATTAAAAATATCAACAAATAATCGAATCGAAATAACTAAAATTTTGAAAGTAAAAAACATATATATGTGTATAGTCATATAAACATTCGGTTTGAATACATTTATTACGATATTGTGCATTATTACATGGATTAATGTGCATTTTGTCTATTATTATTGTGCATTTATACGATACATATATTTTTATAATGGATATTCGTACGCATATTGTGCATTTTACTTATCAATAACGTGTATTTATTAAAATTATAATAAATCACAGATTTAACACATAAGTTAAATTGCAATCTATTAAAAGTCTTGAAATTACAATTAGGTCCTCACAACTTATCAAATTTTCAAAATTAAACCCCAAAATCTTAAATGACAAATTCCCGTCACCTGACTCACCCACCCCCTCAGCCCTCTCCATCGGTTTATGTTTATCGCCGGCCGGCGACTTGAATCGTCGCCCAGTCACCAGCTATCGCCGGAACACCTCGCGCGGCCACGTCCGGCATCCCTTCGTGGAATTTTTCCCGTCGTGAGCAGAACCCCCGAACCCCGCCGTCAATTTCGAATCGAGGTTCTAACCGGTGAGCAAACAGCCCCTGCCGATGCGCGCACAATCGTTGTAGGAAACAGTGGTGAGGGTGTACGGGCTGCGGGATGAGTTGAGATCCGTCTGAATCTCGCCGGAATTATAGACGAGCAAACAAGCTGATTTCGGGCCGCCAATGGAGAGGGAGGGAGGACGACGGCGGCGGGCGGTGTCTGGTGGCCGGTCATTGAAGATGATTGTGGGAGTATTCACGGACGTGGCCGCGAGGTCCTTCACGGCCAATTCACGGCGGCCAGAATTTTGGAAGGCTGTGTAATTTTCGTCAGCGGCTGTGAGAGAATCGCGGCGGCGGGGAGACCGGCAGTGCAACAATTTCACGGCGAAATAGGTGGAGCTTCCGGCGGGGCAACAATGGCGACGGTGGACTTGTGGTGTTCTGCGTATTGATATGTGTGTGTTTGTGTGTGAAATTTGTGTTTTGCTGCGTGTGTTTGATTGAGAAAGAGAGAGGGGTGGGTCACGTGTGGTGTGTAGTTATTTGAGTATTGTATAATGTCTAACTTACCCTTAATGAGATTAAAATTCTTGTTTTTTTTTGGTCCATTAGATTATCAGTTTTAATGGTTATGATGTATTCTTATTTCTTTCATTGAGAACCATTCTCACTGGAGCGCATCCATATATATATATATATATATATATATATAGGGGATGGACCCAATGAGACCACTCCTTAAAATGAGTACGTGAGACTCAATCTTAGCCACTCATTTTGTCTAGATCAAAATCAATTAAAATATACATTAATTAAATAATAAAATAGTTGACCGTTGACTCCGGCGTTGACCGTTGACTTCCGGTGTTGACTTCCGGCGAGTATCGTTGACTTTCGGCGTTGACCGTTGACTTCCGGCGTTGACCCGTTATATTGAAATAAATAACCTAGCAACAAAAGACACTCAACCTTGAGTGGTGTAGTGGTTGCATTGCTTGTCTTGCCTCCATGAGGTACCAGGTTCAAATCCTATGGGTTACAATTTTTTTATAAAAAAAATACAACTAACTTAGCAGCATCAGACAACTAACCTAGCAACAAAACACAACTAACCTAACCTAGCAACAAAACACAACTAACTTAGCAGCATCAGACAACTAACCTAGCAGCAAGAAAGAACTAACCTAGCAACAAAAGACAACTAACCTAGCAGCAAGAAAAAAATAACCTAGCAACAAAACTCAACTAACATAGCAGCTACAAATAACTAACCTAGCAACAACAAACAACTAACCTAGCAAGAAAGAAATAACATAACAAAAGACAAATGATCAACGGTCAACGTCGGAAGTCAACGCCGGAAGTCAACGGTCAACGCTGGAAGTCAACGAGTTTCGTCGGAAGTCAACGCCGGAAGTCAACGGTCAACGTCGGAGTCAACGGTCAATGGACATAATAATATTTAAATAATTAAAAATAAAGAATTAAATAATAAAAATAAAAAATTATTATTTAAATCAAGATCTAAATCTTGTGGCTAGGAATGAGTCTCACGTTCTCACTTTAAATAATGGGATGCATTGGAACCAATCACTATATATATATATATATATATATAAGGGATGGATCCAATGAGACCATTCCTTAAAATGAGTACGTGAGACTCAATCTTAGCCACTCATTTTGTCTAGATCAAAATCAATTAAAATATACATTAATTAAATAATAAAATAATTATTAGTTGACTCCAGCGTTGACTGTTGACTCCGGCGTTGACCGTTGACTCCGGCGTTGACCGTTGACTAACCTAGAAGCAGAAAGAACAACTAAACTCTTAGCAGCATCCGACAACTAACCTAGCAACAAAACACAACTAACCTAGCAGCAGAAAGAACAACTAAACTAGCAACAAAACACAACTAACTTAGCAGCATCAGACAGCAGAAAGAACAACTAAACTAGCAACAAAACACAACTAACTTACCAGCATCAGACAACTAACCTAGCAACAAAATACAACTAACCTAGCAGCAAGAAAGAAATAACCTAGCAACAAAAGACAACTAACCTAGCAGCGAGAAAGAAATAACCTAGGAACAAAAGATAACTAACCTAGCAGCAAGAAAGAACTAACCTAGCAACAAAAGACAACTAACCTAGCATCAGACAACTAACCTTACAACAGAACACAACTAACCTAGCATCAGACAACTAACCTAGCAACAAAAGACAACTAACCTAGCCAAAAAAGACAACTAACCTAGCAAAAAAAGACAACTAACCTAGCAGCAAGAAAGAAATAACCTAGCAACAAAAGACAACTAACCTAGCAGCGAGAAAGAAATAACCTAGCAACAAAAGACAACTAACCAGGAAAATGCATTTACATATGGAACAGGGAGAATATTCATCCAATATCTTGTATAACATTAATTTTAATTCTCTAAATATTTGCATTGGTATCAAATTTTATAGAGCCAGTGACTGCTATTGTGATTATTATATCCCCTTTGCTTACAAGTAGTTCTAAAAGAATGGAACAATATTTGATCTTCACATGTTTTTTAATTAATAGTGATTGCATGAATTAGATTAACTGCTAATGTAATAACAATGCAATTTCCAGATACAACTAATATACATATATATATATATATATATATATATATATATAGGGTCGCACTCCAGTGAGTAAGGTTCTCATTGAAAGAAATAAGAATACATCATAGTCATTGAATCGAATAATCAACGGCTAAAAAAGTACAATATTTTAAAAATTCATTAAGAGTAATTTGGACATTATAAACAATCACACCACATGTGGACCCAAGTCAACCTCACCACACCAAACTCTCTCACACAGACATCGCACAACATCTCACACGCACTGACACGTAGCACACACATCACACACACCATTTACGCACACAAAAAAGTCTGCACCACCACATCCGCCCAGTCACAGTCGCCTCCGCCCCGCCGTTGCCGCCGCCGGTGAGAGCATCACCGCCACAGCCGCCTTCATCCCTACCAGCCAGAGCGTCCCCGCCACCACCACCGGATTCTACTAACCGACTGCGGCCGGAGAATCGCCGCCGTCGGCACAGCAACACAGCGGCCGTCCACTTCAGCCACGCGACCCAGCGAACCCCACGACCATCAAAATTGCACCAATGTGCAGCCCGTCGCAGCCCCGTCCTCACCAGCGCCCCATGGCCACCTGACAAGCTCTAATGCCCTCCGACACGCGGCGAATAGTTAGGGTTTGTGTAAATTCCATTACCCGATTTTAGAAAAAATCGGTCGGATGAGCACATCACCGGCGACAAGCAGTACGTCCTCTCGGCTGGGCGATTCACGACGGCAAGGACGACGGCCGAATTGGCCGGGAACACGTGAAACGTGTTTTGAGATTGAGGACTTTGTTTTGTGAACTTGATATTTTAATTGCAAAATTTGAGAATTTTTATTATATTTCAATTTATCCCAAGGGTGAAATCTGCAATTTATGAAAAATATATAAAATAATATAATTTTATATTTTATTTTACACATATATAAAATATGTCATTTTTAACCAAATAATAATAAAGAAAATATATAGAAATATTAAAATGCTGAAATATATTTTTATAATAATAAATAATAGAATATTTCATCAATTTAGATTAATGCGACAACCAACCGAATAATAAAATTATTTCAATTCATTTTTAGTTTGAATTTGAACATAAAAAATTCAAATTTAATGCACAATATTACTAATCATTTTGTACATTAGTCAATATCAGATTGCACTATAGCGTTAGACGCAATGCACTTTAATGCGTTCGACATTAAATTATTTAAAAAATATTATTATTCGATTTCAACAGATAATATTATAAAATATTAAAAATTCAAAATTACTCAATATATTTTAATTACATGAATTATATAATAAGTGTAAAATAATGTTAACTAATAAAATACACATTATTAAAGTTTTCTAAAATTTAAATACACGGAAAAAAATATTCGTTCAATAGAATGCACTTTTATATTATTACTAGATGCACATTTGTGTTAGGGTGCTTGTATTTTATTGATTTTGTTATTTTATATATTATATTTTTTTCAACCAAAAATAATATAAAAATGATAAATAAGATTATTAACATATTAATATAATTTAAATATAAAGAACAAATTATTTTGATTAGTTAGAATAATTAACCGAGTAAACCAATTAATTATATCCAGTTTCAATTTGATTTACAACAAAAGTTCGGTCGGTTCAATCTGTACAATATAGACCGACACCACCGTAGTATTTGACGAATTGCACATTAATAACTGATAGATTGCATATTATATTTCGTTTACATATATATTATTATTTTAATAAAAAAAATAACATATAATATTAAATAAAAAATATTAAAGACTAAACATGTTTTTAGAATAAATAATATAATTTATTTCGGTTATTTTGGTTATTTATGTTAACCAACAAATTGAACCGATTATGTCAGAATTTTTAGTTCGAATTTTTATTTTTCGTTTTAATTATTTGTTTTTAATTTTAAAGCGCATATCTATAGAAAAATATTGTGAAAATCACTTATTGAAAAAATGGTTTATTTATCAAATTTTTAATAATTTCGTATACATATGACATTATTTTTTAAAGTGCACATCTATACACAATATTGTGCATCTGATGTGCCATTATTGTGCCAACAGACAGCCAACGAGTTGCTTCATGCCATCGTGAAATCTGATAAAGGAGGGATACTTTCTTTTGGGAGTCAATAGGACATGTAACTTCTCTCTTCCTTGTAACTAGTACGTATAGCCATGCACGAGACATAGATATTAAATAAGTTATTTTCACAGTCTCTGTCTCTAAAAGGAATAGGGTTATCATCTATTTTCCATCTCTTTTATTAAGCGTTAAGTCTAAAAAACAATAGTGTCATAATTTATTTTCTACCTCTTTTAAGCAACATTGTTTTTTTAACCAGAAGAACATTAAATATGAGCATGTTAGAGTTAACTTATAAAATAATTAATGTATTATATGCCTAACACATTTATACCAATATGAATTTGATTTTAGTATATATATTTATTCCTTGATATAAGAGAATAACAATTTTATTTATTCTTGTTCACCATATAATACTTAATTATTATTTTATCATAAACTTTGTTCTCATATAATGTCTATTTATAAAAGTTATAGAAGTTGAACGTCTTCTTTTTCCTTTTATTTTATGTAATGAAAAATATTTAACGCACGTTAGTATAATTTATTTATGTAATCAATTTCAAATATGTAAATAAATTTAAAATTAAATAATATAGAAATATTTTACAAAATATACATATATTTTTTTTATATTAATTTGAAGAATAATTTATTATTTATATATAACGAAATAAAGCTTAAGAAAAAAATTATATTGACAAAAATTAATTCACCAACTTGACTTCACCTGATTAATTAGAAGAAAAAATTCTACCTATCCTGTTCCGATTTTCTATAGATATCTTTGGATAAAAGTGAATATTTATGAAAAAAATAATATTATGGTTAGAACTTAAAATATATTGTAATATATTTATCTTGACCAAAATATTATCAACATGAATCACGAAAAATCAATCTTGTAATATAATATAATGGATATCAATGAAATTGTTGCAAATATTAATAAAATTATTTAAGGGAACAATATTTTTTATCATATTTGATTTGATCTTATTTGAAAACGTATATATGGAAGCAATTAATGCATATATTTAAAAATTTCCAAAAAAAATATGCATTAAATACTTCCAAATATTTTTACTACTATTCTTAGTAAATGGTTATTCTTATTATATATATATATATAGAAAAAGGATCATATGAGAATGACTCATAAGGAAAGAAATAAGAATGAATTTGGAGCATTGGATCTACCACATCAATGACTATGATGAAGTCAAAATTAATTAAAAAGGTCAAAATCGCGGTGGCATATTTGTAAATAATAGAACATCCTTGGATCAATTGTAGCCATCTTAGGGTAAATCTGTAATTTAATCCACATCACCTAACCAGTGGGCCCCGCCAACCCCAATTTAATTGTCCACAACAATTTAATCTAATCTGTCATCACACACACACACCGTAACACACACACACTTCCTCCAGATCTGCCGCCGCCGCCCGCCGGACACCATCCCCGACGCCGATGAGTGCCATTCCGTTCCGGTGGACGCCGCCAAAGTCGCAGTCACCTCGTCCGTCGACCTCCTCGACCTCCGTCGAACAACCTGGCGCATCCCCGACCACCCTGATGCAACTGCCGCCCATCACCACCGTCACCGTCAATCTGACGTCGTCATCTCAGTCGCACCATCTCTCTCTCTCTCTCATGCTCTCGCCGTAATAATACATAAAGAAGACCGCCGGCGCTCTCAGTCGCACCATGTCGCTCTCATATCATTCCGGCTGACTTCACCGGCGACAGAATTCGATTAAGCCGGCGCCCACGCGTTTCTCGAACTCTCATCTGCCACCCATCTTCTCCGCCTACCTAATCAGAAGATGAGGATATTGATGACACGACGGTTGCGGTTGCTGGCTCGACGGCGATGGTTGACCATACCGGCGCGTGGTGACGGCAGCGGATATGAATGTAGCCTGGGAGACTATTGTCAGCGACTGCCGTGGTGGTTAGCGGAGGCGTATATGGGTGGCGCTGTGACTGTTTTTGCAGATTTGTGGTTGAGGGGCTATTATTTGTGAATTTGGTAAGTCCTAAGGACTTTATTGTAATTTAAAAAAAATTAATGGGTCAAACTATAATAAATTTCATTATTCTTATGTAATATTCGTTGAAAATAAGTATTAAATATAAACAAAACGATAGTAATATTTTTTATATATTTTGAATGTTAGGTTAGGTAATTTTAAAAAAAATGACATTGAACCAAACATTCAAAATATGTAAAAAATATTTTGGATTGAAGTTTAAAATTATTCAAACTAAAAAATCTAATTAGATCCGTTCGTTTGATATGGTGCAATCTAATATTCACTAATGTGCAACTCGTGTAACCTTAATGTGCAACATTATACATAAAAGTTAAAAAAAATAATAATAATATTTTTATATTGTTTGATTTGTTTAGTTATTTCGGTTATTTTAAAAATAAATTGAACTATATAAAAAATATATAAAAGTTATTATTTTATTGTAAAAAATAATACTATAATTTAGTACTTGATGCGAATATGTAATTTAATAAAACCTTGATACATGCACAATAATAGTAAATAAAATGCCCAATAATGTGCAGCCCAACATACATTATTGTGTAATTCGTTTAACAGTTTAGTGCAAACTTTCAGTCGCTATTGTGCAATCTAACCCAACTGATCTTTTGTTTCAAACCAATTTAATATCAAACACGATTAACTAGATTATTTTATCGTTTAATCAAATTAACAGAACTAAATGAAACTAAAACATTATTTATTATTTTAGTATTTTTATCTAATATTTTATATTTTTTTTGTTTAAAAAATATTATTTTATAGGAAAAGATTACCAAAAAAAAATTATTTTTCATATAATTTGGTCAGTTAAGTTGTTCGGTTATTTTAAAAAATTAAATATGAAATCAAACTAAAATAACTAATTATTTTAAAGGTAAAAATAGATAATCGAGTCGACATATAAATTTTGAACACAAAAACTTAGTTCGCTTGGGTTCAATCTGTATTGTGCAATATGACAGTCATTAATTTGAAATTCGTCTAACGCTAAGTTGCACTCGAAGTGCATATATTTTTTTAATAATTTATCTCACACAAAACTAAAACTAAAATATATTTAGTATTTTAATGTTTTTATTTAATATCTTATATTAGTTATTTATTTATTTTGTAAAACAAAATATTATTTTTTTTTATAGTCGGCCGGTTCGTTTATTTTAAACAATAAAGCTGACAACGGCCTGAGGTACCAAAATTTCTTAAATTACAAACAGATAATCAAACCAATATATTTTAAAAAACAAAATATGTGCAACGCGT
Source organism: Striga asiatica (assembly GCA_008636005.1). Taxonomy (NCBI): domain Eukaryota; kingdom Viridiplantae; phylum Streptophyta; class Magnoliopsida; order Lamiales; family Orobanchaceae; genus Striga; species Striga asiatica. Next base: position 862,971 of record BKCP01002336.1, read on the forward strand.
CAGTTTATAAGGTGCAACATGTTTTGTTATAAAGTGCAATGTATTGTCGTATAAAGTGCAATGTATTGATATATAAAGTGCAATACCAGAATTTTGGTACGTTAGCATGCAATGTTTTTTTTTTTATTGTACAGATGATGTGATGGATATTAAATTATTATGTATATCTGTTGTTTAGATTTATATAGCGTAATATTTTGACCGTAGCTGTTGACATTAATTGTGGAGTGTGTTGATAAAGTGTAACTAGTGTATACCCCGTGCGATGCACGGAAACAATATTAAATTAACAATATTATAAATAGACCTCGAGTTTGAGTCACTCAATGACCGAAGTGGAAATTACTATTGATCCTATTTAAAAAGAAGAAGCAAAAAAAATAATTATAAATTACAGAGAAAGATAAACAATACTTAATAATTATAAATTAAAGATTCGGGGTCAAACAATGTAAAATTATTTTGTATAAGATAATATAAAAAAATTTGATTACACACCATTTCAAAATTATTATTATCCTTTTTTGTATGGTTAGCTTATAATATTTGTAAAAGACGTATGCAATGGGATTTTGTAACAAAAGAGGTAAGCGTGTGGATTTATACCAAAAATAGGAAAAAAAAAACAAATATTTACTGTCAAACAACGGTTTTCATAAACTAAAAAAAATGAGCCGATTTTTTTGCCTATTTAGATTTGTCCAACAATTACTATATTAGAATATATTTAATAATTTTGGCGGGAAAAAGTTTCTAAATTTGTAAAAATGTTATTCTTTTTATATAATGATAGATGTGATGTTTTATAAAGTGCACCATATTAATATATAAAGTGCATTATTTATACAGTTTGGCCATTGTATAAAAAAATAAAAAATAAAAAAAATAATAATAAAAATTAAAAATCAATTACAGAATAAGTAGAAAAAAATAATGATGATTGACCTTCTTCAAGCTCTTACATACCAACGGTACAATTAAAAAGAAATGGGCCTTCTTCAAGCTACTACCTATCGTAAGATTTAAACAAAAATAATATTTTTTATACAATTTTTATAAATTACATATTTAGCCCATGTACCAAATTGGAATTAAACTAAAATTATGTAAACTGCAATTAGGTCCTTGAAAGTTCTCAAAATTCTCAAATACAAGCCCCTAAATCCAAACAAATTTACAGTCACTTTCCGGCACTGAAATTCGACGGCGTGCCTTGCCCCGCCGTACGCGGAGCTGCCGGCGGTTGGAAGGCCTCTGTTGGCGGGGAACGGAGGGTCGCCGGAGACGATTTTTCCAGATTTCCAATCGTTCCCCGATCTCACGCCGGCGACCGGGACTATTCTTCCATCGTAGGCGACGAAAATGGCGGAGTGAGCGCCGTTCACGGAAGCTTGAGGAGACTACGTTGTCTGGCGGAGATGCGGCTGCGATATGGTCGGAGTCACTGCCTGAGATTTTGTGCGTGAGTGTGTGTGTGTGGTTTACGTCTGTGTGTGCTCTGCAGATAATGGCAACCTCACCGGAGATTTTGGACGTCGACGGCGACGGCTACTGAGAGGACGAAGATGGCGGCTACTGAGATGACGAAGACGGCGACGGCTACGGCTACGCTTTCCCGGCGTCCATGTCGACGGCCATATTCTGGAACCATGAGGACGAAGATGGCGGCGGGAATGGCGGATCTGGAGGAAGACGGCGGCGATAGCGGCGGGAATGGCGGATCTGGAGGAAGACGGTGGCAGATATGGCGGACTGAAGGTGAGCATCGATTCAATATGTGTACAGTGAGTGTGTGTATGTGGGACTTTGTGTGAGAGAGAGACATATTATAAGAGAGAGAGAGAGATTGGTGAGGTGAGCGGTTTGACCCACGTGATTGTTGGAGAGTTGGTGTTTGTGGGCCCCATTATTTGTATGTTAAAATTACTATATTACCCTTAATGAAGTATAATTTTGACTTTTTTTTCATCCATCAGATCATCCGATCTAATGACTGCACAATTTATTCTTATTTCTTTCACTGGACACCATTCTCATGTGAGCGCGACCCTATATATATATATATATATATATATATATATATATATAGATTCCTCGTCGCACGCACTTCTTAAAAAATGCAGCATTCTCTTTTTTATCTTCTTAAAACCCAGTGCCCTTGCAAGTAAAGCACTTGCAGTCACTCGTTGCTTGCTCCAAAGCTCGCCGCTATCTACTATGTTTTAAACCTGTGGCCAACTGTTCATGTGTGATTTTACACTATATTTATATAGTATCTAGAGCTTATTCATTGCATTATTTGTGTATAAATTGCATTATTGTGCTATAGTTCTATATCTTGTTGGAAAGGTATTACACGTGCTTGTTTTGTAGATATTTTCACATATTTGTAGAGCTTGTGGCTATTGGAGACGCATGGTGAGTACCTAAGACCCCCGGAATGATGAAAGATTGATGCAAGGATGAAAACAATGAAAGAAACGAGCGAAACAAGCAAAAATGAGAGTGCAGATTTGTGACATAGGCAGTGACATGGGCATTATGCCGGTGTCAGGGGCCGTGTCACCTCAACAGAGAGAATTCGAAGCCCAGAGACCTGACACGAGCAGCGACACGGACCGTGACACGGGCAGAATGGCCGTGTCGCGCGCGCAGGCTGTTTTTTATATCTTACCTATTTTGAACAGGAGAAGGGTTTTGGACATTAAACAAGAGGTATATATACCCTATTTTGAGGGAAAAAACGGGAGAGACACAAGAGAGGAGCCCTAGAACACACAAAAGAAGCAATTGGGAAGTAAAAGAAGATCCAACTAAAAAAGGATCAAGAAGATTGAAAGATCGACGAGATTCCTAGTTTTTCTTTCTTCTTCCTTTTGAACTTTTATTTATCATGTCGATTTCTAATATGTCTATGTATTTGAATTCGAACATGAGTGGCTAGATTATTTGATTCTAAGACTTGGTAGTAGATTAATATGTTGGGATTTTAGATGAATTATTATAATTGATTGTCTTCTTTTGAACCTTATTCAAATATTTTGTTCTTATTTCATGTTTAGCACTTGATCAATGCTTTTACATGTTTAACAATATTGTTCATAATTCGAGAGATGAGTTCAATATTAGGTCTTTAATATTTGACACAATTTACTTGCTTGAATCGAGAGATTAGTAGGTCGTTGTGAGGATATTAGATCTTTTAATCTATTTGGAGTTGAATTGCATGTGTTGAGTGGAGACACTAATATATGTGATTTAATCTACGGTTTTATCGATCTCGAGAGGGACGATAAGCTAAATTTGTGCTCATCTTATAGGGGAGATAAATAAAACATTGGTTGTGATATTTTTGAAGGAACCCAACTATTAATTGAAACCAAAGTCTTAGAATCTATCATTCCCGTATATTTTCTTACGTGTTTTTCTAGCTCATTCTTTATTTTTGCTTTATTTCCCTTTGATTTATTTTCTTAGTTAGTTAATCCATCCAATATTCGATCGTCTAAATAAAATTGACATTATCATAATCTAGTACTTGATATATTGATTATTTGGTTTCTTGGGATACGACCTTGCTTGCCACATACTACGAGCGAAGCCGTACACTTGCGGTCGCGCTTTAAAAATATAGGCGAACACCAACGTCCTTCTTCAACTTCTTAAAACATGAGCTTACCACTTCTTCTTTCTTCTTCTCTTGTGTCGAAATCTTACAGTTGTTTCTCTTTGGCCGGCTTCTCGTTGTAGACAGTTTCTTTTCCGCAACCACAACCAGGCTACTCTTCTCTTCTATAATAAACCTTAGCTGTTATCTTCCCTTTTGTTCTTAAAATTGGAAATGACTTCATCTATGCTTATAACGGCAGTCCCTGGCCCAGGGCAGCACGTATTGAAGGAGTGGCAGTCAACAACCCATATAATATTCACATTTATTAGTTTTAACAAAAGATAAAAATATTTTACACCAAAAGGAACATTAAAATATGCATAGAGTAGTGTGATGGAGAGGAAAAAAAATGTGGAGAGAGAGAGAGAGTATGAAAGAAAATCGATGAAGACTTGCTTGTTTCAGTGACGTCAGTTATCTCGGAGGAGAAAGCTTGTTGCTAGGGGTGTGCAAATTTTGACTGAAATCGACCGACCGACCGAAACCGACCGAACCGACCAAATCGGTTCGGTTTTTGTTCGACTCGTTCGGTAGTCGGTTTTCAAAGTAAATTTTCGATTTTTTCGGTCGGTGTCGGTTTCGGACATAAAAAGTCCGAAAAAACCGAACCAACCGAATATAATATATATATATATATGTCATATTATATATTATAATATAATATTTTAATACAAATATAACAATAACCATAATCCCTCATCCCTCTGTACTCTGTCTTCTCTTCTCACTTCAGAAACGGGCGCGCCTGCCTTCCCCAAATCCTCCCCGCCGTCCCCAAATCCTCCGCCCCTACACGGCTACACCCCTAGCCGCTACTCCTCCGTCGCTCATCAGTCGTCCGTCGGTCGCTGCTCCTCCGTCCGGTCAAAGAGCTCGTGGTCACCGGTCGTCGACTCGCACCAGTCGCCAGTCTGCTCCTCCATCGCTACTTCTCCGCCCGGTCAAGGAGCTCGTGGTCACTGGCTTCGCCCTAAATCGCACAAATCCAAATCATCCCCAAATCGTCTTCTCCGCAAAAATCGTCCCCAGAAGTTGCGTCTGTGACTCCTTGTTGCCGGTTAAGGAACTCCTTGTCGCCGGTCGTTGAATCGTCGGTCGAGGGCGCTGAGCTTGGAGGTTTCGGCCGGCACACACGGTTGTTCACCGTCAAGGGCGAATTCGTCTCCCTCACAAAATCTTCCATCTCAAATCAAGATACAAAGTCTTTTTTCAATTTTTGTTTATTTTCTAATTGCTGACTAGTAGTGAAGAATGAAGATCCTGTATGTTTGTGAATTTTTGAGATGTTTATGTTCACTGAATTTTTTAATCCTGTATGTATGTTTGTGAGAATAATGTATGTTCTATTTTCTGAAAAAATTATTTTTTGTAAAGAATTCGGTTAACTGACCGAATCGACCGAATAATTCGGTTCGGTTATACTTCGGTTTAAGCATACATTTCGGTCGGTTCGGTTTTTGACTTATAGCATTTCGATTAATTCGGTTTTCGTTGTTCGGTTCGGTCGGTCGAGAAAACTTTTTTCAATCAATATAGTGATTCATATATACTTAAATAATTTATAGTTATATTAATTTATTTCTACGAATGATTAAATCTTGAAAATGTGATATGTTCAATATCTGATTTTAATACTAAATTCGCACATATTATTTATAATATGTTACGTACATATGTGCATGTGCACAAGATGATTACTAGTAAAAAAAAGAAAAATGAACAGTAGTATTCGAAACTATTTTTATACTAATTAATATTATTTAATTATTTTAATTTATCATTATCGCACGATATATTTGATTAATAAGTTAACAATATTGGATAATAAATAATTTTTATTCTATATCACAATCAGCACTAGTTGTTATTGAAGTTGTATCACTCTAAAACTAGAGAGGAGATTCGAAATTATCAAAACTCCCGGGATGTTTCCACTATTTATCAATAACAATTAGTAGGCGTCAGTCACACTTCCAAAACAGTACGGACTCCCCCAAATAAAAAACCCGAGTCATGGAGAAGCAAAGCTCGGGCCTCATCAATGGCGGCGCTACAAAGGTCAAATTGCTGTGCAGCTACGGCGGAAGAATCCAGTCCCGGCCGAACCACCATCACCTGTCATACGTCGGCGGCGACACCAAAATCCTGGCCGTCGATCGCGACATAAAATTCTCCGAGATTGCCGCGAAATTGAATTCCATCTGCGAGAAATCGGAGATCTCGATCAAGTACCAACTCCCCGGAGAGGATCTGTACGCCCTGATCTCTTTGATCGACGACGACGATGTGGAGCAAATGATGGTGGAGTACGACCGATTGCAGGGGATCACGGCCAAGCCCGCCAGGCTCCGGTTATTTGTCTTTGATGTATCGGCCCAGCCCGTGAAATCGGTGGCAGTCAAGAGCTCGGGCCCTGTAATGCCCTCGAATCCGGACTATCTATTCGGGTTTGATAAGGAGTACGAGCCCAGCGTTGGGCCGCCTCTGGATCTTTTGCAGATTCCCGGTATAATTATGCCCGATAATTTCGGGTTGGTTCAGTGTGGAGGGGCCGAGGGCAAAATCGGAAAGACGTGGGGCCACGTGTCCGGCGATGCTAACAATGGGAGTGTGAACGGGGCGGCGGCGGCGGCTCCTCAGGCAGTTTACCGGCTGCCGACGGTGGTTAATGGAGGAATTTATCAGGGGGGGCCTTATGCGTACGGGATTCTGCCGGAGACGGGAAAGGGTAACCGGGAACAGCCGGTGTACAATTTTATTCCTGTTATGCCCCTATTGCCAGAGCAGATGACGATGTTCTCAATGGAGAATAATCTGGAGTGAAGGGTAATCGGCTTAATTTTTGAGAAATTAATGTGAATTATAATTCTTTTTTCCTTAACGTGACGTGAGTATTGGTCTTGGAAGTAGATAGGAATTATTGGGGTTGATTTTGCCTTCCATTTTTATTTTTTAATTTTATTTTCGTCATTTCGTGTTTAAATGTTGTCGTTTAGAAGGTGAACCGTCGAGCGATTTGTTGGTGATTTGTTTGTTGATATATTGTGATTGATTACTTTTTACTCTTTTACTCATCTTTGTGCTTTTATTAGTACTAGTGCGTGGCCCGTGCGATGCACGGGAAAACAATATTTTGATTGTATTATAAATTAAATAAATAAATAACATTAATCATGATTTACTCATAATTTTTAAATTAAATCGGGTTGGACACAGTCCGACCGGATGGACCGAGAACCGGTTTATAACCAGTCTATTGAGCTTGAATAAAATATTTGCTATCGAATTCGTCAACATCAGTATGTTGGACTGGTAGGATCGATACGATTTTCTAAACAAATTTTGTTACATTAAAAATTATTTTAAATAAAATTACATATTTAAATAAAATAGAGATTTATAAATTGTTTATCAATTAGTTTAAAAATTTGAATTTATAAATTGTTTAGATATTTAAGTAACACTTTTTATTTAAATTTATTACAAAAAAGATTATATATATATATATATATTAAAGTATTATGTATTAAAATCTGAACAACCACAAATGATTTAATAAAATAACTTGATCGTTTCGATGACGTTCTGGTTCTGAAAACCTTATATTTACCGTACATTAATAAAAATGATAATAAAATAATTATTTTGTTCACATAAATAATAATAAAATGATATATATATATTCATAAATCATTAATCATGTTGTCCTAAAAGTATTGTTAATATGATTATTTGAAGTTTGGACTACATAATAAAGTATTTTCAATATTAAAATTTATATTTAGGTTCAATAATCGATTTGGTCTGGTCAAACTGATACATAACTTAGTTACCTGGGACCAACCAAGTTATGTCAAGTTTCTTTGACTATTTTAAATATCACCTAAAAGTAATTCACAACGTGGGCAGTACCCTAATTCAATCACCCGATTGATCCAAAGTAATTTTATTATTTTCTTTAAATATAATATTTAGTTTTATGAAATAAAAAAAAAAATTATGATTCATATGTCTACACCAAATAATAGTATATTAAGATTATAAATTATATATCTAAAGATGAATTATTTATTTTTATTTTATGCATATTAATAAAAAATAAACATAGTAATTTAAAAAAAATCACGATTAATTGATTGGGTATATATATATATAACATGATTGAATTTCTGGATTAGAATATATATATTTAAATGATTTTATTATTAAAAGTCAAAAAGAAAATATGCCATAAAGATTACAACTTTGAAAAGTTTGTAACCATTAATTTAGGAACCATCCGATTTTAAATGATTTATAATTTTTGAAACAGGATACGTCATCTAAAACCCATTAATTTAGGAACCATTCAATTTTTTGATAATGAATTAAAATTAAAATGTAAAATAAAAAAAATGCTAAAAATAGTATATAATAAATGTGGGTTGACTTTTTCTTACTACTATTTATGGTAAATGTTAATTCTTATTATATATATATAGATGACTTATATTTTTTACATGGAGCATCTTTTGGCCCAAAAGATTCCATTCACTCGATGTTTTAGGAGTTTTTATCTCATCAGATCTCGAATTTTCAAATGTTGTTATGTTAAAGTATATTTCATATCAATAAATTTAGCAATGTCACAACTTTCCATCATCTAATGTCCATTGTGATCACAAATGTTGTGGTGATGTGTACATAATTAATGTCTACAATGTAGAGAATAATGTTGTTCATTCATATTATTCTCCACACTCTAGCTAGTCAATGAAAAGAAGAGAAATAATTAGTTTTACCAATTTCAAACTATTTAATTATTAAATTAATTTTCTTACCAAAACTTAATTTTGTAGTTAGACTACATTGTGCATTGGAGATAATTTTTTAATTTTATAGTTATAAATTTAACATTTTTTCTACATAATTTACAATCCATTTAATTTATTGACATTTGTTAAAATTTATTCTATAACCATAGGTATGAAGCAGATGCTCTTAGCTATTTGCTTGTTGTCTAACTAGTATTTGAATGTCATCTTTTAGCTTTTTTAATCTTTGTTCTTCTTCTCTTTTTTTGGGGGGGTGGTATATCTCACTTTTCTTTTTAAATAAACAACTAGCTACNTTTCTAAATAAATAATTCAGAAAAAAAAAAATACATACCAAAATATACATTACATCCAATATGATAAATGCAATTTAAAAAAATAAATATTTCAACTCCATTAATTATAAATTTGGCTTTAAAAAAAGTGCAAGAAAAATCACCAATCATTATATACATACAAATAACTCACAATACTTTATGTATAGTGTTAAATAAAACAAGACTTAATGGGCAACTCAGAATATAGCAAAACAATAAGAAAATGTATTTTATATGTGTTGGCCGTTTTAATTTTGATTTTTGTCGTGGCCTTTTAGCTTGAACCCATTAAGTTTGTTCGTAGGTAATCGGATAATTCACTAGCTCGTTTGTATGAATATAAATACAATTTAATACATATCTTTATTTTTATTATAGAAAAGAAAAATAGTTTTACTTTTGTTCATTATGTGATGTCCAACTACATATATTATTCTAAAATTTGTTATGATAAATTTTATTTTTTTTTATTATGTCTTAAAAAATGTGATAAAGGTATTGTTTTTTTATGTCATAAAAAAATTTATATACGTTATTTCAATCTTATAAAATTTTGAGTTGTTAAATTTTATTGATGCCATTTAACTAAAATTATGCATGTATATTTTAAAATAAATAATTTTAATGTTTAGTTTAATATTTTTGCATCTAATTTTTCAATTTTTTATTAAATTCGTTTTTTGTTATTTTAGTACAAAGGCCATTAAGTTCACATTTTCTTAGTTAAAAATTCTAACGTTTTTTACATTTCATCTATTAGGTTCAATTTTTCAAGGGAGAGGGAAGGAAAATTTTGGATTAAAATCACTCCAAATAGTGTTTATGGCTCCCCTCCAAATTTGGGAGGATTTGAAGGGGAAGGAAAATATAAAGGGTTTAATACAAGTGTGACATTCCAACCGGCTGAGAACCGTCCCGATCTTGCTCCTCTCGGCGGTAAAACGTCGAAACCTGCACAAAACTCTCATACCGGGGGAATTTTCCGGTGAAGAGCCTCCAATGCTCAAGTTAGTCTCGAGAAGATAACATGAGTGATAGTGAAAAATATGAGAGATCGTTCTGAAATTCATAAGGCTATAAGGGTGAGATACCTGTTCTAGAAGCTGCCGAAATTGGTGAGCTGGCTGCCTTAGGGCTGACCGTCCTGCCCGATAGTACAACCCCTAGGTAGGTGTGCCAGGAATGTGTCAGAACTGTTATTGACACAGGCCAATTAGCTCTCGCCACGTGTCCCACGCACATATATCCGAGATTCCTTTGGAGGCTCTTATGTTCGACCAGATCTGGGCAGGCCATTAAGCTGCCCCTGGTGTAAGTGGTGGTCGATCTCTCGACCATTCACCTCGATCACTGAGCACTTCGACCAGGTCTTCTGTAAGTTGGGATCTGCTGGATTTTTCAGATTCTTGTCATCGTGGCCTCTGACTGCTGTCGATCAGTGTAAAGTCCATTGGACCAGACCCGTTTATTTGATTTATTCCTCTCCCATCAAGCGGACCGGTCTAAGGTATAATATCCCATATCAGGGTTGAAATTACTTTCCCGTCCTTAATATTTAGATTATTTAATTATTATATTTCATATCTCATTAAAGAAAAAATAGTCAATTTAACATTATTTTTTCTCCCCCTTCATTTTTTAGTCAAACAAAGTTTATTATTTTTCCTCTCCTCTTCTCCTACAAAATCTATCTAAACAGGGTAAAATTATTTTACATCTTCTCCCCTTCCTTTCCCTCCGTTGAACAAAACATACACTTAAACATACATAAATGAAGTTGGTTGTTTATTATTATTATTATTATTATTATTATTAAAGTTTTTTATCTTTTAGAGTGTGTTTGGTAAGCAACATAAACTAACTTATAATTTATTTGGTTAACATATAACATCTTTAGTAAATAAGTTTTTACGACTAAAGTATACAGGTTTGAGGTTTATATTTGTAAACCAGATATACATTCTCAAACCTCTAATAAAGCTCATGGGAAATAGTGTGAGGTGGGACTTCCACGTTCCACCTAATTTTTTTTTTATTTTTTGTGTGTTGTTTTTGTTGTTTTTAGAATTCAATTAATGCATAAATTAAAGTAACTAAGACAGATTAAAAAAAGTTTTGTGAGGTTTATGATTATTGTGGATTTGTGATATTAGGAGTAAGAATGAGATTTTGATGATATGGAATATTGAGAATGTAACAAAAAATGTTTATAAACCCTATGTTGTTAAAGTTGCTCTTATAAATTTCTCTATTAATCAAGTAAGTTTGGTTTAATAGGCGGATTTTCCTAAAAAGTTTTATCTTATCTCCCATTAGCTGTTTTGAGTAGCTTTTCAAATAACTCCGTTGAAATATTTATTTTAGTTAATTTATCAAACACGTTTATCATATAAACTAGTTTTTCAACCATGAATCATAAGATATGATCTGTAAGCTCGAAATTCAATTATCCGATCTAGTCTACCAGTTAGATTTACCAAATATAGCATTAAAAATGTGTTTCGATTTTTTAAAATTATTAAATTGATGTATTTATCCAAAGTACAGTTGAATAAATTCAAAAAATGAAACAAGTAGTGCAAGGAATTTAATCCCCAAAAATAAATCCAAACAGTCTCAGAGATAATAAATTACATGCACCAGTATGCAATAGATGTACATATCTGAAAAAGATTCTATAATTGTTCATGCTTGTTTGATAGTGAGATTGTACTGCTTATTGCTCATTACAGTTAACCGACTATATAATTGTTCATGCTCGTTTGATACTTTACGTTAAATTTCTATAACTGTTTTTGAGTTTGATTATGTCGTCATTCATCAGTGGATTCTAAGGGATTTTGGATTATATGCTAACAAATATGACTCAACTGACCTCACATATAGGTTTTCAACTAATTAATACTACTTATATCCAAGTAAAAATAGGCATTAAACTAATTAATACTGCTTAGAAGAGCTGGCAAATTTTTTGAAAAATATGGCAAATAAAATTAATAATAATAATAATAATAATAATAATAATAATAATGCCCTCTTGGTTAGCTTATTCTAGTACCGTCCAGCTATTATTTGTTAGGTGAAATTTTGGAATATTCTAGCTTCCATTTTAAGAGAAAATACTACAACAAAAATGAGTTCTAACAACATAAATATAGTGAGTTATTTAATACTAGTACAGAGCCCGTGCGATGCACGGGGTGCACAATTTTAAGGCTATTTATCCAGACTTATAATTATATACATGAATAAAGAAAAATGTACGGAATATATATAGTACGTGACCCGCGAGATATATTTATTTGGAGAATATTATATTATAAGATGCAATATTCAATAAAAATTTATAATACGCAAGAAATTGTACGATGTTCAATAAAAATTTTATAATATTCAAGTGGAGTCTTAAAGTCTCTTGTACATTAAGACTACCGACAAAATAATATTTTAATCAATGAGTTTCATTTCCTTGTAGCCAAATTGTGAATGTGATTTGAGGAGTACAACAAATCGATATATAGCTGACTTGTTTTTTCATTGTAGTTTTTTTTTCTTTTTTTTATAATGAATTTAAAGATATTCTAAAATATAGCAAAAATTATTTTTTTTATTACAATTAGGAATTTTACTAAATATAAACTCTCAATCTATGGTTTTAATCAACGTTTAAGTCTAAAAAATTAGGAACTTTTATCTCTTTTAATCAACGTTTAAGTCTAAAAAATAATAGAGTTATTATAAGTTTTTTTTCTACATCTTTTAAAACATTAAATATGAGCATGTTAGGGCTAGCTTGTAAAATAATTAATATATTATCTCACTAAAACATTTATACTAATAAAAATTTAATTTTAGCATATAAATTTATCCCTTGATATAAGAGAAAGTAACAGTTTTACTTATTGTTGTTCACCATATAATATTTAATTATTATTTCTATTATATAATAAAAAAGGAATATTGTTAAATAGTGTAGTAGAATTGTTATAAAATTATATGAATTTTTTTTTTTACAATATGGATTTAATATTTTTTATGATTTGATAATATAAACAAATCTATACTTAACTTTGACAAATAAAACAAATAAATATTTTAGTAAGTATTTAATGTATATACTAAATAGGAATATATTTGGTATAATCAAATACCAAATATAATCAAATAAGTCAAAATGTACATTTTTATTTGGTATTTAATTTTTTTATTATTAAAATTTTTTTATTATACTTACCTTTTTAAAATAAAACAAATAAATACATCAATTAAATAAATAAAATATTATAATACCAAAATAGTAATGACATTTAATGCAGTTGACTTTTCTGGATAATAAATGTAGTAAATAGAATATCCTTTTATATAATATAATACGGAAATAGTAATGCAATAAATGCTGTTGACTTTTCTAGCTACTTAATTTGGTAAATACTACCCCTTTTAATATAAGTATAGATATGTAATTATAAGTTGACGTGTTTGTGATGCTTTTTAAAAGGCGTTACAAAGATAAATTATAACATTACTTTTTAAAAATGTAATCAAATCATGTCACTTTTTAAGGAGTATTATCGACTTATCGTGTTAATCAATATTGGAATATTGATTTAAAAGTGTAATTAAATTAAGGCGTTTTATATAAAAGTGTCGTCATTTTAAGTTATATGGCCACACATTTTGAAAACCGTATTAAAATAATGTCACATTTTTAAAATATGTCACAATTTTACTAATATGACAACATTTTACTGACAGTGTAATTACGTTATGACACTTATACAATTGTGTATCCACTTTAAAGCATATAACAACACTTAAGAAAAGCATAATTATTTAGTTCGTGACATTATTAAACAAGCGTCGCATTCTGGTGTTTTTCTCCATTAGTGATACGTATCGGGATAAGGCTTGGTACGATGTCGTCCATATGGATGTCTGTCACTTACTTTTAAGATGACCTTGGCAGTTTGACCGGGCTGCTGAGCACAATGGCGGTCTTAACACCTACAGCTTCACATTTGAGGGTGTTAAGATCATCTTATATCCAGCCCCACCTCGGTGTGTTATTTTTCTCGCGCGCAGCGCGTTTGTGGATGAGATGCGCGAGGCTCCGTTCGTTCTATTGCTTTTGTCGTCCGACACATCCACCGAGCGATCCCCTCCAGCTGCCGTTCGGACTTTGTTGGAGGAATTTTCTGATGTTTTCCCAGAGGCATTGCCAGATGGTTTACCACCTCCCCAAGATATACAACACCATATCGACTTGGTGTCGGGGCTATTCTTCTGAACCGTCTGCATTACCGTATGAGCTCGACCGAGCATAAGGAGTTGTGGAGTGAGGTGGACGAACTCTTGCAGCAATGCGCGTAGATAGCTCTTGGCGAATGTGCGTAGATAGTCGGGCAATTGATAAGATCACCTTCTGTTATCGATTCTCTATTCCACGTTTAGACGACCTGTTGGACTAGTAACATGGTGCTTCCATCTTCATCTAGTTGGATCTACGCAACGGTTATCATCGGATCCGTATCCGCCAAGGTGAAGAGTGGAAGACTGCTTTCAAGATTCGGGAGGGTCTCTTCGAGTGCTTAATGATGTCATTTGGGCTGTCTAATGCGCCGAGCACATTCTTGCGTGTTATGAATCAGGCACAACGTGATCTTATTGGTAAGTCTTTTGTCGTTTATTTTGGTTATATCTTTATCCAACCCCGAACTTTGGAGGAGCATTTGGGACATGTGCGTGCGGTTCTTCTCATTTTGCCCGATGAGTCCTTCAATGCGGCTCCGTAGAAGTGCTTTTTTTTTTGTTGATTCGGTCCTTTTTCTAGGGTTTGTTATCTCGACTGATGGCATTCAGGTCGATGATAACAAGGTGGCGATGATTCGAGAGTGGCTTACGTCGTCGTCTTTCACTGAGGCTCGCAGCTTTCATGGCCTCGCCTTTTTCTATAGGCACTTTATTTCTCGTTTTAGCTCTATCATGGCACCTATCACCGATTGCCTCTTTGGCAAGTTATTTGTGTGGACACTGCAGGCTGCCGAGGATTTTGCTCTGATTAAGAGCAAGTTAAACATTCACTTCGGTGCTAGTGTTGCCTGATTTTTTGCGCCCTTTTGAACTATCCTGCGACGCCTCGAAGGTCGGCATCGGGGCTGTGTCTTGAGCCAGGATGCACGGCCTTTTACGTTTTCCAGTGAGAAGCTTTATGGCCTGCTGCTGCGCTACAACACTTACGATATTGAGTTCTACGCGGTCTATCGTGTCGTGCGCTATTAGTGGCACTACATGTTCCAGCGTGAGTTTGTGTTGTTCACTGATCATGAGTCCCTTGGCACATTGATTCTCAGGACAACATCTCTACCCATCATACTACTTGGACGTCTTACTTCAGCAGTTCACGTTCATCGTGAACCACCGGTGAGGGGCTTCTAAACGCTTCGTGGACATGCTCAGCTGTCGTTCTATGTTGTTATCAGATATGCAGATTTTGGTGGTGGGAGCAACGTGGTCTCTATGCGACCGACCACATTTTGGCCCCATTGTTGCCTGCCTTTCGTCTGGTCCTTTCGAGAATTATGTGTTGGCAGATGAATTTCTTTTTCATGGCATTCGACTGGGTCTTCCGGATTGCATTCTTTGCTTGAATTTGGTGGTCGATCTGCATGGTGCCAGCCACGTAGGTCGCGACCGTTCAATTGAGTTGGTTCAGCACTCGTATTTCTGGACCTCATTACATCGTGATGTCTCACGCTATGTCGAGCGATGTCGAATCTGCCAAGTGTCTAAGGAGAGGGGGGACGCTGGTCTCTATTAGCCTTTGCCAGTTCATACTCGACCGTGGAGTGCGATCAACATGGATTTCGGAGTCGGATTGTTGTGCACTCAGTCGGGGTTTAATTCCATCTTTGTAGTCGGGGACCAATTCTCTAAGATGGTCCACTTTATTCCTTGCAAAAGGACAACCGAGATCGTTCATGTGGCTCAGTTGTTCTTTCGAGAGATCTACTGCTTGCATATTATTTCGGACCGTGACACCCAGTTTCTTAGTTTCTTCTGGCGCAGCTTATGGCAGATTGCCAATACTCGTCTGGATTTCAGCAGTGTCTATCACTCGCAGACGGACGATCAGACTGAAGCTGTGAATCGCTCATTGGGGAATTTGCTCCATTGCTTGGTTGATGAGAACTGCGCAGCTGGGACCAGCGGCTATGTCAGGCCCAAGTTGCGCATAACTCGGCGGTGAGTTAGGCAACGAACTTCTCTTCTTTCTAGATCGTGTATGTTGTGCAGCCATGTGGCCCTTTCGATTTACTGGCATTACCTTCCGTTGTTGCAGTGGATCGTCGGGCCGAAGACCTTATAGCCGATTTACGGCGGAGGCATGCTGAGGCCCGCGCACATTTGGAGAAGGTGATGGCTGCAATAAGCATCAGGCGGACTCTCGACGCCCTCACGTAGAGATTGAGGATGGCGACTATGTATGGGCGGTTTTGACCAAGGATAAAATTACGTCTCACGAGTATAACAAGCTCTCCACCTGGAAGATTGGCCCATTTGAGATCGCCGAGAAGATCAATCCGAATGCTTACCGTCTCCGTCTTCCATCGCACATTTGTACGTCTAACGTGTTCAACGTCAAGCATCTGGTTTCGTACCGTACGTGGCGACAATTTCGACGACGACGAGGTCGTGTCAGATTCGAGGACAAATTTATCAACCAGCTGAGGATGATGGCGACGAGATCGCGTTAGCATATCTGGAAAGATTGGATCGACTTCGGGTGTAGAAGATATATTATTTATCTTATTTCCTTTATGTAGTAGAAGAATAATTAACGTTGCTTTATCTATTATGAGAATCAGGATTTATCTCCTCTTTTGCCGATCGGCTTTGATCGATTATTAACACAAATCTTTTGAGTTTTACTCTGTTTCCCCTTGTACGCTTTTGCCTACATCAGCCAATTAGGCTATCTCACTCCATTGCCACAGCCACAAATTCAATTCTCAAAAGAAAAATCAATTTTTACAAATAATTTAAATAACAATATAAATAATAGTACATAATTTTGGGAAAAAATTAAAACTTTTGTGCTAAAAAAACTTTTTTGATGCTCTTTGAAAGAATTGCGCGTGTGTCCCCTCTTAATTATAGCAGTTAAACAAATTCCGCAGTGTAAAATATACCCACCCTTTAATTATTTATCATATGCTAAATGGTGGTAAAATTTATAACCAAAAAAAAAATCCACATCTTGATTGTATAATTTACGTAAAAAAAATGATCAATGGATATGTAACTATTCGAATAATATTTGAAACATTTTCGACAGATATATAATTCGTTATGTGGATCGACAAAAAGTTAGCAGATAGTCATGAATTACGTGCCTTTCAATTTGGATATATATGCGATGCGTGAATATACAAATACATTACGCCTAATCGTTAATTATACGGCGTTATAGATTTGGATGTGCTAGTGGTAAACTATGTGAAAAAAAGTCGCATAATCATAAAATATGCGACGTTCGATTTGGATATTAGATATCTAAATATGCGATACTTTCACGCATATGTTAAATTGTAAGATGGATTGAGAGATATGAAATTATAAAATATGTGAACATAATTCGCATATTTATTAATTATTCGTCTGATTTGGACATGCGAGTCGTAAACTATGCGAACTTGTTTCGCATAATCTTATATATGCGACGATCAATTTAGATATGCTATAATTCTATATGCGAAATAACTTTTGCATGGTTTTGATTTGGATAATAATAAATTATGTAATTTGTGAATATGCGAACAAGTTACGCATAATCATTAATTATACGGCATTATACATTTAGATATGCGAGTTGAAAACTATGCGAAAATATTTCGGATAATCCTAAAATATATGGATCAATTTGAGTATGCGGTAGCTACATATACGAAATTATTTTTGCATAAATTTGATTTGGATAATCATAAATTATAAGATTCTAGAATATGCGAACATGTTACGCATAATCGTTAATTATACGGCGTCAATGATTTGGATATGCGAGTTAAAAACTATGCGAAAACATTTCGCATAATCTAAAACATGCGATGTACGATTTGGATATGCAATAAATTAATATGCGAAACTTTATCGCATATAGTGAATTATGCGGTGTAAGATATGCGATTAAATAATATGCGTATGTGTTTCGCATACTTATTAACTATGTGGGGTATTTGGATATGCGAGTCGAAAAATATTCGAAAAAATATCGCATAATGATAAATATGCGGCTATCAATTTGGATAATGTGATTACTATATATGTGATATAATTTTACATATTAAGAATTATGCGGTGGATTGGATATATGATTAACACATATGCGAATGTTTTTCGTATAATTATTAAATATACGTCCAATTAATTGTTAATTATTCGGTTCATTTGAATATGCAATTGTTATATTGCATATAATTTTGTAAGTTGTGGGGTGAATAATAAGTTTTTCAATAGGACAATATATATAAAAAAAAGTACATGTATATATTAGGGTGTAAAAGAAATTCGCACTTTATATAATTCCATCAAATGAAAAGGTGCTAAGTTGCTCTAAGGGAAACAATAAGGGCGTTAGCCAACTTGCACAATCAATACTTTAGATAAATTAAACAAATGATCAAACTTTATTCCAAAGCACCTTAGAAGTAAAAGTTTAAAGATGCGCCCAAGAAGAGAAGCGTGAAAATTTTAAAATGAAAAAATAAAATAAAAATAATAATAATATTAAAAAAACCACTTGGGACCATTCAGGATTGGGCAAATTCAAACTAAAAATAAACTAGTATAAAACTAATGTCAAATTGATGGTTGGATGTCACAACTTTTAAAATGTGTTAGAGTTAATTTATGTTATATTCCAAATATTATGACATCTCCAACGTGTAAACTCACTATAGCATTTGATTCATTACTCATAATTGTGGGGCAGACTTCACGTTTAAATTATATTTTTTCAATTGATGTACTTCACACTAAAATCTTATATTTCCACAATATGATATAAATAAAAATATTAAAAAAGTATACGTATTTTTATTAAAAACATACAATGAGTACGGCCTGCTAGGCTACCAAATTCACTTCTCAAAACAAAAATCAATACTAACAAATAATTTAAACAACAGTATAAAGTAAGTACATAATTTCGGGAAAAAGAATAAAACTTTCGTGCTAAAACAACTTTTTGTGATGCTCTAAAAAAGAGTTGCGCGTGTTCCCTCTTAATTATAGCCGTTAAACAAATTCCGCAGCGTAAAATACCCACTATTTAATTATTCATCATTTTCACACCTTCATCTTTTTAAACACAAAAAGTTTTTTACTTTTACTTCTTCTTCTTTTTTTTTTTTTTTTTTTTTTTTTTTCATAAATCTAAACTTTATTAATTATTTATGCGTTAGGTAGAGGATTTGTCGAGGATGTATAGGCTCTTTTCTAAAATACCCAAGAGGCTTAGAACCAGTANCTTCTCCTAATAAAAAAAAGGTAGTTGAGGCTTACAATCTTGATCAGAAGAGAGATGAATGAACCACCAAAATATGCATATCCTTATCCTGCTGCTCAAGGTTACCCTGCTCAAGGTACTTATACAACTCTTGTCTATTTTTATTTTCCTTTTAGGCTAAAAGAACAAATTAAAATGAAATTTCCCTTTTAAATTAGAATTTAAATTAATTAATTTATTTTCTTACAAATTAAAAAGGTCCATATCAAGGGCCCCCAGTAATGGCACCTCCACAATATTATGCTCCACCTCCACCTCGCAGAGAACCTGGTTTTCTTGAAGGATGGTATATATATCTCTCTATATATATATATATATATTGTTATTTTTATTATTATATTGGAAATTTAATTTGGTGTTATATTAATATTTGTCGAAATAAATATATTTATTTATTTATTATTATTGATTTGTGACAGTCTAGCTGCTCTGTGTTGCTGTTTCCTCGTTGACGAGTGTTGCTGCGATCCCTCCATCATTTTCATTAGTTGATTAAATTAAAAAAAAAATATTAATTATTATGCATCAGCCATTAATTATTGAAAGCGCTTGTATAATTATTAATTCAGACTAACGCTTTTACGTAAGCGTTTCTCAGTTAAGTGAACTAATTGCGTATTATTGTGTGATGTTTTCAACCTTGTTTCTATCATATAAATTGCTGTAAGCTTCTACTTATTTTGCTATAGTAATTAGTAAGCCTGATATATATATGCACCAGCAGTTTCTATTATTACTCTATTAGTCTATCATGTATTCATGTTGCCTTACAAAAGCAAAGTAATAATTGGCAAATTACAACATATGAAAAAAACGATGACCGGCAAATAGTGATATGTAGGGACTAATTTTAAAATTTGTCGCAAAAGGTTATTATAAATTACGGGATTTCGAATTTTATTTTGTTTAGCTTTAATTCAAGTACTATACTTTTTTTTTTTTTTTCAAAACGATAGAATTTATACCATATAAACAAATGGGACCGAAACCAATACAATAATAATACAATGCATCACAATCAGAAGGAGGATGAACTCCTTTCTTAATGAACCACCAAAGATAGAGATGTTCTCCCGGCAAATACTAATGCTTAGAACTCGAGAGCTCAACACTATCTCCCCCCTGCTACTCCATAAACCATGGAATCCAGAAGCATTCAAAAATAATTAGCCATTGAACCCCCAACAGGACTTAGCTAATTATCAAAACCTACATAAACAGCAAAAAGAAAACAGCAAGACAACAAAGAACCTACACTATCCTGTACAAAGATTAGCTAGCCAGAACTACATTGAAATTCCCTCCATTCATACAAAGCAAGTTTCACAGTGTCGGCTTCAGATCTCCAAACCTTTTGAAACACCCAGAGATTTATGGCTTTCCACATCCACCATAAGAGGTAGCATGTGAGTTGGACCCTATCTTCAGAAATTTGTGCTTTGTTAATGGAGCATAGCTTGATCCACCAATGCTTGAAATTTCCCGTTTCAGAAAGCAAGCCTTCCCATGATACCGGTGCAATTTTCAGATTATCTGGGCCCTCTGACAAGAAAAGAACAGATGTTCTTGGGTCTCTGCCCCTTCACCACAGAAACTGCGAATTGGATCTAGGTTTGAGCCTTTTGTGTTTAGGTTGACAAGCACTGGCAGGATGTTGTTGAGCCCTCTCCACATGAAATGCCTGATTTTTGTTTTGATTTTAAGGCTCCAAGTTCTGCACCTTGCATGCTTAAGGCTTCTCTGGTTTCTGCTAGAGTCTGTAATGTCCATCTGTGTCCACCTCTTCTCAATGAGTGTCTTGTAAGTTGCAGCAACTGTGAATTTCCCTTGAGAGTTCCCCACCCACTTCAAGGAATCATTTTGGTGTGGGTCTAGTCCCTTTATTCTCATGATGGCAGCTGCCTCCTCAGGTTAGACATGGCCACGGGCTGAACCGGCCCGCAGCCCGGACCGGAAACCGGCACCGAATCGGCCATATAAGGGTCGGTCCGTA
>BKCP01002336.1:897360-921814 GCA_008636005.1 Striga asiatica
TAAAAAAAAAAAAAAAAAAACAACAACAACAACAACAACAACAATTGAAGAAAAAGAAGCTGCATATGCTGAAGTTAAGCATTTAGATGCATACAATTTTAACCATTTATGATTTACCAGCTCTATCTCGGAACATTTCAATAGCTAATATTTTAAAACTATTGCTCAGCCAAACTATATAGAATGCCTCATTATCAAGAAAGTTTCAAAAGATACTCTATCCGTAAATTATGTAATATCATTAATCAGTACCTTGAACTGCAGGATCCCAGGATGCACTGCGAAGTTTTTCAAGTAGTTCTTCTGCCTTTTCAACAGTTGCCATCTTGGTAGCCATACTTACCTGTTAATATTCATTTGTTAGGAATGTCCAGATAGATAATATGTGTGTGTGTGTGTGTGTGCGCATGCGGGCGTGTATGCGCACTTCCAAAAAGTGTTCAATAGTAATTACTTGAACAAGAATCGTATATATATGTATCCACATGTGAGAGCGTTTGTTAATTATTTTCTCTCTTTTTTCTACTCCTTTCAACTTGAGTAACTTTTTCATTTCAATTACCTTAGATGCATCATAAAAGTAATCCTTTTCTTACGACATTCAATAGGACAGCCATTTTTTGCATATATAAGATTTAAAAGATAAGACAAATATCTTCTTAATATTATAGGGGGACTAACGGGGAGAGATGTTTAAATACATAAGATGTTGAGAGGTATAGCGATTGAACCACTATAAACAGTAGAACACCTTTATAATGTGCATGTTATCACTTTAGCTACAAGCTCCTGATTAGAAAGTAAACATGTTGAATAAGAAATATTTAAAAAAACAATTCTTTTAAATATTAACTTCTGCATTCTGGAACGGCTGAAATAGCAATACTTGTAATCAGTACAAACATTTCAATATAACTCATTCATACAAGGTATAAAATCCAGTTTAAAAATTAAAATCATACCTCTGCGTAGTTATTATAGCCAAGAAGCTTAGCCTTTTCCAACCTAAGCTTCAAAATTTGGTCAATGATTGCAGTATTGTCAAGATCACCACTAGAAGCACGGCTTATATAGGCACGATAGACTTCCTCTCGTAAAGTTCTATTTTTAGCATGCTGCATCACAGCCATATAACTTGGGGCATCCAATGTTATTACCCAAGGTCCTGTCTGTGCAGTAGCATTTTCATGTCCCTGTTATACAAGGCAGAAAAGTAAAAAGTGATGTGAGACTCATTTTCGATATATCAAAGTCAAATGGAGCTAAAACAACAAAAACACCATCTGTTGAAATACCTTGGACACTGCTGTTTGAGCAGCCAACCCAAGAGCTGTATCTGGCAAACCTTCAATGTCTTTTTTGTCGGTTATTAATTTTTCAAATTTCTTTGTTGAATCTAAAACATTCTCCTCAAACTTTCGGGATAGTTTGGTCAATTCCTGTACGCAAATATAAACACACTCAAGTCATTAGGACAAAATAAAACATCACCCGAAAAATTTCATAGACAGAGTGCTAGAAGATTAGGCATGGCTAGAGTACTTTAAGAAAATATCACAGAAAATTTTCATATACAGAGAGCTAGAAGATTAGGCATGGCTAGAATACTTTAAGAAAATATCTCACACTTCAGCTAACAAATGAATTGAATACATTGCCAATAGGCAAGCCACAAGCTATATTGTCGCTGTCATGCAGTTTATTGTATGCCAACATTTTGGTAAATACCTGTTCAATGTTGTTGAACTCCTCTCTTTTATCATCTTCAAGTGCAATACCATTCAAAACAGCCTCCTTTATTTGTGCTGCAAGAGTCAGTTTGGCAAGTAACACCATAAGACCAAATGAAAAGTAAAGTTTTAAGACTGGTAATCATTCATTGAAGACACGGTTAAAGATTATCCAAAACGAATCAACTTAGAGAAGTCAGAAATTATAAAACATCACAGCCAACGCAAGTCGTTACCTTCAACTATACGTTTGCGGGCATCACTCAGCTTGTCCCAGTCGGAAGATTCTCTGATACTCTTGAAGGCGTTATAAATTGGCTTACTCTGACCTAGCTTAAGCTCAAATGTCACTTTTTCCGGCTACAAAAACCAAAACAAAAGAAGTCAACTGTAAATTCACATCACTACCAAAAAAAAAAGCAAGCATTGCATTCAATTCGGGACGTCCCCATAAATTCTCAATTCACATATAAATCCATCTCTACCTGGACTTCTTCAATGGCTGCACGTAGGTCAGCGTTATCCTTGACAGACTTGAGATGCGAAACAGCACCCCAGACCACAGCCAGCCGGTCCACAATCCTCTCCAGCGGCTCTACCAGCTTTGGCCACGATGGCTCCACCGTCCTCTCCAGTTCCTCCAGATCATTTCCCTACAATTCATCCACTTCAGTCACCCGATCCAAACTACTCGGAAAGCTAAACAACAAAATCAATTAACAAACACACCAATTTCTCAAGCAAGGCGCGGATGCCGGGACGGACGTGCTTGGCCTCGATTGAATCGAACGGCGGGAAGTAGAAGTCCTTTAGCAGAGGATTGCTCTCGACGTCCGCCATGTTCGCCGCCGCGGATGAAGCTGAAACGCAGAAATATCGGGCGGATGGAGTTGATCGGAGGGTGACCCTACACTGCTTGCCTCTGATTGGCTCGGAAAAAGAGCGGCGAGCGCGGGCGTGAAGAAGGCAGACGGAGAAGGAAGCAGACCAGAGGGGACAAGGTCGGGATTTGAGAGGAGTTTTGGGGCGAGTTAGAGAATGGGGTCGGAGGAAATAGGGCTTAACGAAGCAGAGTCCTGATTGGGATTGGATAGAGCGAGAGAGGGAGAAGGTCGCCATGAGGAGGAGTAATAACAAGTGGGGAATTCGGGCGGGTGGGGAATTTACGGATAGGATCCATTTGGAGTTCATTTTCGGTTTGTGAGAAGAAAATCAATTCAATTTGGGAGTCCAATATTTTGATCTTGAGTTGGAACTTTGTTGTAACAAATTAATAATACAATTCCCGTGTACTACACAGGTATTGAGTTAAGAAATATATAAAAAAAATTATTGCTAGAATAAAAGTTTTATCTAAAAATCTTGATAGACTAATATTGATGAAAAAAAAAAAGAATAGATAGTTCAGATAGTGATTTGTAAATCATAATTTAAGAGAGACATATGGAAAAAAATTATAAGTTGGTAAGATTGTTACTTGCCCAAAATGTATACTAAGAGACAAAAAATTAACAAAATTAAATGTACACTTACCTAGTTTGAAAAAGTTATTAATGTCTAATACCAAATCTAATTCCAGAGCAAAAATGAATATACAAACAACATTACGAAACATACATTTTCGTCATGTCAGCAACCGAAGCGTGCGAGTCTTCCACCTAGGGTCAGCAAGTTTTGAATTAGTATATAGGGAGAGATAATTTAGGATGAATGGTGTATTTTTTTGGTGAAAGGAATTAATCATGGTATCATATAATTTATCTATTATTATATAAAAAGACAACAAATTTTTTTTTCAAATGGTAACTAAAAAATAAATAGGATTCCCCCCTAAATATTTACTTAAAATGGTAATCTTTTCTGAAAATTTTGTCAAATATCCCCCCTAAATTTATTTTTTAAAATTTTTGGAAAAAAATTAAATTCAAACATTTAAAGGAAAAGATCACACACATATTTATCTGGATACATTCTACCTTATCTTAACTCCAATATAATCACATTTCTAACACACACAATTTCATTATCTTAATTTTGAAATTATCCCACAAGTCTTGATATATATATATATATATATAGAGAGAGAGAGAGAGAGAGAGAGAGAAAGAGAGTTAGGATCATATGAGATTGATAGATAGTGAAAGAAATAAGAATAATTGTGGACCATTAGATCTTACATATCATTGGTTAGGATAAAGTTAAAATTTAGTCAATCATTAATGATAATATGGCAATTTAACATACACTAGCACGTAGCCTGTGCGATGCACGGGACATAAGTATTAATGAGTTATTTCCACAGAACTTGTCCGTTAAGTAGCTCATGCGATTCACGGGAGATATTAAATGAGTGGACCATAGGGCTTGTCCGTTCAGGGCCTAAAAAATAATAGAGTTTGATCATCTATCTTTTTACATCTTTTCATCAACGTCATTTTTTTTGTCGGAACATTAAACCCGAGTCTGGTAGCGCTGACCCGTAAATTAATTAATATATTATCTCGCTCACATGTTTATAATAATATAAATTTGATTTCATTATATATATTTATTCATTGATATAAAAAAAAATAACAATTTTACGTAATCTTGTTCCTCGTATAATACTTATATTATTTCATTATAAAATTTATTGTAGTATAATGTCATTATTATTATAAGTTATAGATGTAACTTTTTATTTTATGTAATTAAAATATTTAATGTATGTTCATATTATTTATTAATGTAATTAATTTAAATTATGTAAATAAATTTAAAGTAAAACATTTTGTACAAACATTTTACAAAATATACACAAATGTTTTTTTAGAATTTAATTTTTTTACAATAAATAACAGCTTTGAAATTCTATGCAATTATTAAAACCGATTAAATCTGCTTTATTAAAATCGGTTAAATCTTTATTTATAGGCTTGACATTAAAACCGATTTTATGAGATTTTTTTAACTAAACCGATGTTATGGAATAAAACAAATCTATACTTACATTTGACTTTTCTAGCAAAGGTAAAAAAATCGATTCTGATTTTTATCCCATAACAAATCTTTAATGTAAAGCTATAAATACCAAAACAAATCTGTAATTAATGTCATTCTATTTCCAACAAACATTAATTACCTTTGACTTTTCTTTATACTAAATATGATAAATGTGATACCTTTTAATATAAGTATAGATATTGTGGTCAAATTTACACATTCGACCACTCAATAGGGGTAAAATAGACATTATACATACGATATGGGCCCCACCACAAACCCTACTAACACACACTCTCTCTCTCACTCTTACACCAAAAACACAAACTCACACACACACACACACACACGTTGTACACACACAAACACACACTACACGCACACCTTGAACACACGCGCCACTAGCCTGCCGCCACAACGCCCACCTGCCGCCACATCCCTCGCCGGCGCATTTCATAGCCTGAGCATCCAGAGTCTGTCGGAAGAAGGTAGGGTCACCAAGTCAGCCGTCATCAGCCTCTGCTGAAGCTTCACGCCGGTTGGTCGAGGTTTCTGGTTCGACGCACGCTGTCACGCCTCCAGCCTTCACCATCTGTCTCCCGCTCCTCTGCCACCGACAATGTCTCAGCCGTCGGCCTTCTCAAGGGCATGAAATTCTAGGTCGTTTATCTTAACTCCCATATAATCACATTTCTAACACACACACACACACATACTTTCATCTTATCTTAATTTTGAAAGTATCCAACCGAGTCTTTAAATATATATATATATATATATATATATATATATATACACACACACACACACACACACACACACACACACAAAGAGAGAGAGGGAAAGAGTTAGAATCATATAAGGTTGATAGATAGTGAAAGAAATAAGAATGATTGTGGACCATTAGATTCTACATATCATTGGTTAGGATAAAGTCAAAATTTAGTCAATTATTAATGGCAATATGGTAATTTAACATACATATTGTGGTCAAATTTACACATTTGACCACTGAATAGGGATAAGACAGACATTATGCATACCCCATGGGCCCCACCATAAACCCTACTAACACATACTCTCTCTCTCACTCTTACACCAAAAACACACACTCACACACGCACGCTGCACACAATTACACTCACTACACACAGCTTGAACGCACACGCCACTAGCCTGCCGCCACATCCCTCGCCGGCGCATCTGCAGTAGATTTCATAGCCTGAGCATTCACCATCTACCAGGAGAAGGTTGGGTCACCACATTAGCCGTCATCGGCCTCCGCCCAAGCTTCACGCGGGTCGGTCGAGGTTTCTGGTTCAACGCACGCTGTCGCGCCTCCAGCCCTCATCATCTATCTCCCCCTCCTCTGCCACCGATATCGTCTCAGCCGTCGGTCTCCTCAAGGGCGTGAAATTCTCAGGCGTTTTCGTCGTTTGCCGGTAGAATTATGGAAGAATTGTTGGAATGGAAGAATTATGGCTATTACATATTGTGCAATTTATGTTTTGTGTTATGGAGGTATTTTGTTTGTTTTTATATTGTTATGTGTGTTTTCTTATTTCTGTTTATGTTTTGGAATGAAAGTATTGTTCATGAGTATATATACACAACCATTCACACATCATGTAAAAACATGTTACTAACATTCTAAATAAAGTCATGAGCACACAACTAATGCAAAAGAGTTTGAACAACCAAAATGGTGCTTGATTTAATAGTTCAACAGACATCACATTAGCATTAACTTTACAATCATTAGCATTAACATTACAACCAAAAGAGTTTGAACACTACCTAATGCAAAAGAGATCCACAAATCTAAAAGCTTAGAGAACACTACAACATGGAATATATGATCACCCAAGAGATCAGAATCACAATCCATAGCCAACGCTCACGAGCACTTTTCCTCTTCAAACAAAATCCAACCTCTTTCAAATCTGATTGAAGTTTCTTCACATCAGATTGAAGTTTCTTCACATCAGTTTCTAACCTCATCACGTCTACTTCAAGAAATTGAGCTTCACTTTCAAATTTGTTGGCACGTCTCAAAAGGCCATGAATGATTTCACAAGCTCTAGGGCACAAAGGTGGGTCAATCCACGAAAAATATACACAACCACCATCATGCTACAAAAATTCAGTTAAAGAAACAAATTAATTTCAGGAGATCTGGGGTTTATTGAATTTGCCCAATTTTTGGAATTAGGGTTGACTGAAATTGCGCAAATTCATAAATTAGGGTTAATCTAGTTAATACCTTACCTGATTTTTTGCGCAATTACCATATCTCTTTCCTGGATTTTGAACACTCCACGATGTTTTCGTAACAATATTTTTACCACATTGACATAGTTGACCCATCGCCACCGTTTGTCTCCAAGCCATTTTCATTTTCGACACCAACCTGCTGAAGAAGAAAAATGAAGAAATTAGCACGCGATTTTTTTATATAAATCTTCTAAGACGATAAAATGACAAAGTTTTCCTTCAAATGTAATGAAAAATGGAAAATTTACCCTCAAGTTTCGAGCGTGTGCGTCGCACGCTCGCTTTTCCGGTGGAAAACGAGCCGCCGATGGACGGAGGTTGCAATACAGGCAAACTCGTGTATTAAAGGTTGCAATTTAATACAAAATATTCTTTAGGTTGCAAAATTAAAAAACGCGCATAGTACAGGTTGCAAATAATTATTTACCCCATAAATGTTTTATGCGTTAACAATGAAATATTGCAGTGAATTGTGTATGTGAGTGTATGTGTGTGTGTGTGTGTGAAGAACAAGACAGAGTCATAATTAATATCTCTTGTATTAATAATGGAAAATTAATTAGTAAAATCAAAACAATTGAAGATGTGTTATAAGTCCTACTCGAGAAGCAAAATAGAAAGTAATGAATTTAGCTCGAGTGTTATATGTCCTACAGTTATTAACTTGGAGTTTCACCTTCCCGGAATATCAAAATTGAAATCAGGCCTATAAAAGGATAATTACCAAGTATTCCCTGAAGAGTGCTAGAAATGAATGAGTAAAGAGAATCTATAACAATTTTCCACAACATTATGTATGAGACAAAAAAAAATAAATATTGGTTTAAAAGAATCTAAAGAGAACTTATATTTCGTCTTAACATGAGATCAGAGAACAATCATATTTAGTGAAATGTTACTTAGGACAGATGATCGTTAATTAGGACATTTAAATTGAATATAACCCAATGTTTTGACTTATATGTTAGTATTGTGTTTTCTCAGTTATCTTGTATCATGTATAAACAAGATAATTTAATGTGGTCCACATGTTCATATTTATAAAGAGTATGAATACTGTTAATCACCTATTAATTCTATGATGTACAGAATAATTAATAAGTAGACATTGTACCTTTCTATCAAAAGGTACCATATACTAATAGGTACCATATATCAAAAGGTACCTTTCTGCCAAAGGGTACCATCAGTTTTAAAAGGTCCCTAGGCTCATCATTTTGTAACTACTGAATCTAACACCATCTAAAGAAAAAGTGAAATGGATCTAGAAGATCCTAACCAAATAAAAATGAACGTGCTGAAGCCTTCACCGTTGTCTTCTACAAGTTTTTCAAATAACTCAAACATACACAAGCAATGGCTGGCGGTATGTAATCTCGATCATTTCGCTGCACCAATATATGATTAAATCGGATAAATATTCTTTCATTTGGTATCAGAGCATAGTTTAATCTCTGTCTTGCTTGTGTTATGTATCTTTCAAATATGAGTTACCATTCCATGAAATTGTGATATTAAAATTTTGAAAAATTTAATTTGTTCATGGAGAATTCTTTTGGAATTTTGATATGGAATATGATATTTTTCCATGAATATATGGGATATTTCATGAATGAAATATGTTGTTCTTTTTGGACTCTTTAATGATATTATTTGGACTGGGTTTATCCCGTACTGTTGCGTGGGAGAATATTTAAAAATGCCTATCTCATCGTTCTGCCATCATGTTGTCTTTGTTCAATATTATGAATTATTATTTAATTTATTGTTCAATGCGAATTGATTAGCATGTGTTATAATTCTTTTAATATTAAAATTTTGGTTGAGTATTATTATATGATTAATATGTTTATGCTTGAATTATTTGTATGCTTTAAATAAATCATGCATGCAATAAAATTATGTTATCAAGCATGTTACACATATTAATCTTGATAGCTCAAGGATAGATAATTGTTTATAGATTTACAATTATAAGAGTTAGTATTTTATGTTATGTGGTGTGTATAATTTTAATTAATTAAGGAGTAGCCACAACATCCTTATTTGGTTGGAATTATATATAAATTTTGTTGGTAACCACATATGGATATATAACATAAGTTGAGATTTTTCATATAAAATATGGTGGATCTTATCCCACAGGAATTTCTACTATATTTGTGTGATTAATTAGGATAAAATATTAAATTAATTTTCTAATTTGCCCACAGAGATTAGAAAATGGTAGTAATTTGATAGTTTTATCATGAAGTTCGTAAATCTAATTGAATTAGAACTTTAGCCCACATGCAAGTTTTATGTCTCTAGATTTATGTTTAGACGTGTTTTATATTGATATAACATGTCATATTATTTCTTAGTTTCAAATTTTGTGAATATGAGCATGATTATTGTATATGTTGCAGTTATTCAACCTGTTAATCACTCTGATATGAAAATTGATGTTCCTGAGCTCAATGGGGACAATTCTAAAATTTGGAAGGAGAAAACACTTCTTCATTTGGGGTGTATGGACATTGGCTATGCCATTAGGAAGGACGAACCGACTGCTATAACTGATAAAAGCACCCCAATAGAAGTGGTTCTTTATGAAAGGTGGGAACGATCTAATCATCTCTGCGTGTTATAAACACCAAAATTTCTGGTGGGATCCGGGGTTCGGTCGAGCAATGTGACAATGTTCGTGTCTTATTGAAGGCAATTGATGATCAGTTTGTGTCTTCTAACAAGGCATTGGCCAGTACCCTTATCATGAAATTCTCTTCTCTAAAGCTTACTGGAATTAGAGATGTGTGTGAGCACATCATGCGTATGAGGGATATAGCGGCTCAACTAAAGACACTTGAAGATGAGATGTTGGACTCTTTCCTAGTTCACTTAATTTTGTGCACTCTTCCTTCCCAATATGGTCCTTTTAAGATATCCTACAACACACATAAGGATAAATGGTCCATAAATGAATTGATGACCATGTGTGTTCAGGAATAAGGACGTTTGGCTATGGAAGAAGGTGAGCAAGTGAATATGACTACTACATCGAGAACAAAAAGACATTTTCAAGCCAAAGATAAAGGGAAGGACAAAATTCCTCCTCAAAGGGAAATTAAGAAAGAAATCAAGTGTTTTTTCTGTAAAAAGAAAAATCACGTGAAGAAAGATTGTCCTAAGTTCCAAAAATGGCTTGAGAAGAAAGGTAATCAACTTTCTTTTGTTTGTTATGAATCCAATAAGGTTGATGTTAATCATAACACATGGTTGACTGATTCTGGTTCTACAATCCATGTTACCAATTCTTTGCTGGGATTGCTAAACCTGCGGAAACCAGTGGGAAGTGAGCATAGCATCTACTCGGGAAACAAGATGCCCTCACATGTGGAAGCAGTAGGAACGTGCAAACTAATTTTAAGTAGTGGTTTTCTTTTGTATTTGGAAAAGACTTTTTATATTCCTAGTTTTGCTAGGAACTTGATTTCCGTATCTAGACTATTAAAGTGTGGTTTTTCTTTTAACTTTTCAAACTCAAATTTTAGTTTATCTTTTCAATCAAATGTTGTTGGTAGTGGAATACTATCTGATGGTCTTTTTTGACTTAATTTGCAAAATGATGATAATTATATAGTTATGCACATTCATAATAATGCTGGTATTAGAAGATGTGTTATGAATGAAGATTCCTATATCTTGTGGCATCGGAGATTAAGTCATATATCCATTGACAGAATCAAGAGATTAGTAAGTGATGGAGTACTTAATACTCTAGATTTCTCTTATTTTGAGACTTGTATAGATTGCATTAAAGGCAAGCAAACTAACAAGTCAAAGAATGGTGCCAAGAAGAGTTCTGAAATATTGGAAATAATTCATACGGATATTTATAGTCCTGATATAGATGCATATCGTGATAAGTACTTTATAACCTTTATTAATGATTATTCACGTTTTAAGTATCTTTACTTGCTTCACAATAAGAATGAAGCACTTGATGTTTTTAAGGTTCTTAAAGCTGAAATAGAGAAACAATGCGGAAAGCAAATAAAAATCGTGAGATCAGATAGAGGTGGTGAGTACTATGGTAGATACACTGAAAGTGGACAACCAACTGGTCTTTTTGCTAGATTTCCTCAAGAAAATGGGATTGTTGCCCAATATACCATGCCAGGATCTCCTGATCAAAATGGTGTAGCTGAAAGAAGAAATCGAACATTATTGGACATGGTGCGAAGTATGCTTGCTAGTTACAAACTTCCTAAGTTTTTGTGGAATGAAGCTCTCAAAACGGCTATGTACATATTAAACAGAGTTCCAACTAAGACAGTCTCAAAGACTCTATTTGAGTTATTCAAAGGTTAAAAATCGAGTTTGCAACATGTACGCGTTTGGGGATGTCCGTCTGAAGTGAGAGTTTACAATCCTCAAAAAAAGAAGTTGAACCCGAGGACATTAAGTGGGTATTTCGTTGGATATGCCGAAAGGTCTAAGGGATATAGATTTTACTGTCCATCTCATAACACTAGGTTTGTGGAATAAAGAAATGCAAAATTTCTTGAAAATTACTTGATCAATGGGAGCAGTCAACTTTGGACATTAGTTCTGAGAGAGACTATTCTAGAAATCTCATTGCAAGTGATAGCATGACTGTTGTCAATAATATGCCTCAAGTACAAGCGTATGTTGAACAACCGGTTTTAGAAGTTCCACAAAATGTTGAACCACATCTTCTAGATCCTGAAGTTCAACATATTCTCAATCTAATGAACAAAATTCTGAAAATCAGGAAGTTGTTGATCAAGAATTAAGGAGATCTACTCGCTCAAGAAAGTCAGCAATTCCAAGTGATTATTTTGTGAGAATGACTACAGTATTTGAGCTGAAAATGATCCTGAAACGTTTTCACAAGCTATAATAGAAAAAAACAGTTTTTATAACTGGTAAAAGGACCTTTTTATAACGTTTTTGATCTCGTTATAGTTTCAGACGTTATAGAAAGTATGAACTTCCTATAACGGTTTGTGATCCGTTATAAATTGACTGCCATTTATAACGGGTAACATAGGCTCGTTATAAATATTTAATTTATTTGTGATAAACTACACTATTTTATAACAGTTATAAACTTAACCCGTTATAAAATATACTATATTTATAACGGACTTTCATTTAGCCGTTATGAACTTCTTTGGTTTACACTACAATTTATAACGGGTTACTAAATACCCGTTATAAAAAACAATGCATTTGATAACTGTTAAATCATTACATAAATACCCGTTATAAATAATGACCCATTGAAATGCACAATTTTTTAAATCGTAGATAACACCTGTTATAAAATAGGGTGCAACATTCTATTTTTTTAAAAACAAAACTACCATATTAACAAACAAATAGCAAAAGAAAATATCTATCATTATTTCAATACCAATACACCAGTAGTATAGACCAACTTCACAAACACAACAATACCAAGTGACAAATAGTTTCACACCACATGTTCAACAAACTACCAAGTAACAAAAGTCTAGTCTTATCCTACTTCACTAATGAAGTTATATCGGGAAATTACTGAGTGCAACGTCTCCTTACATCATCAATATCATCACTCGAGAAGGGTTCGTCCAAATTAAACACCTGAAATTTGAAAAAATAATTATAACATATGATCAAGACGAAAAGATAGAACAAATTATTTACTTGAAAATATACTAGTGCTTGATATTTACAAATTATTTTTGTTCACCATTATCTTATCAAAGTTGTCAGTAACGTCAAGTATGATGATTTCCAACATATATCTCATAACGAAATACCCGCATTCAACACCTCCCGATTGTTGGCGACACTTGAAAAATATGAAAAGAATCCTATAAAATTAATTAACTGAGCACGATGTGGTCAACACGAAGCAAGCAGTACACAAAAGCAAAAATAAGCACAAAGCAGACAGTCAAAATGATAAGCATTACTTTCCTATATACAGATAATTGCTTTTTCTTTTAGGAAAAAAGGAATACACCACTTATCATATGTCATGTCTACTCCAATCAGAACACGTCCAATTATGAGTTTGCTCGAAATAGTATAATCATCTAATGCCATATTTTCACATTCTAAACATGAATTTCAAACTACAAAATCTAACATTCTAAACATGAATTTCAAACTATTCTGATTAAGAGGATGGTGGGTACACGAATCTCAGTTTTTTATCTGAAACACCTCTGTTTCATGGTATATACTTCTTACTTACAAGTTGATACTAGCTGCATCTAAATCTATGATATTTACAGGTGATATAATTAAAGGACCAAGAAGTAATAAACAGCACTGCAAACTCCAATATTCGTTAACTTTAAGAACCCCAATCCCTTCAAATATCAATAGAGTATCTGCAGTAACAAAACCGAGGAAAATCCCCATATCTGAATGTGGGATTGCTAATTCTTGTAGGTGATAAAGCAAGGAAACTAAACAGGTACTCTAATAATATGCAGATCAAGAATATTGTTGCATTAGCATAATGTGTCAACTCTGTAAAATATATAAGCGTATTTTTTACCATCCATTCCCTGCTAATGCTAATTCTGGTGTGTTAGACTTCTATCATTCATGCCAAATGAAATTTTTTTTTGCTGTGGATTAGTTTTCTGTGTCTAGATTTTTCTGTACTTCTCGATGTACAAAATGCAATTCTCATACGTACCAAGTCACCTCTATTATTCTCATTTCACTGGACAATTTAAAGCCTAATGACCGAGTTTGAGGAACAAAGAATAAAAAATTAGACAAAGGTTAACTCTTATAAATGTGAATATATACTCCGCTGACTTGAAATGATTATCTCCCCTATAACATATCATGCTCTTCTTCAAGCATAACCACATAATTCAAGTCGCCAACATGAATCCTTATGTGAAACATTATCTAAAAAGCAAAATGCAAAACATATTCATCTTAAACCCCGACAGCAAAACATATAAAACGGCAAAAGAGAATAAAACAGGGCCCGGTACGAACATATAAAACAGCAGCAAAAAGAGAATAAGAACTACCAAAAGATATCAAACAATATAAAACAGCAAAAACATATAAAACAGTAAAAGAGAAAAAGAGGGCTTCTTCATATAAAATAGCAGCAAAGCGAAAGAGAATAAGAACTACCAAAAGAGGGTGAGAATCTCACAGATATTGGAGAACCGAACGGCGAGGGATGAGGGTGACGAGCAACGTACGAATAGGGCCTGGTACGAACGGCGAGCACCAGACGGCGAGAGCTAAGTGCAACGGACGACGAGGGCTGCGAGGTCGAGGGCTCAGTGCAGATTCACGGCAAGGGCTCAATACGAACGCGGGCACGGGAAGTCGAGGGCTCAGAGCAGCGGACGGCGAGGGCTGCGGGGAACAGGTTGTGTGCGAATAGGGCTTGGGACGAACGGCGACGGGGGCCTGGTACAAATAACGACGGACGAGTGCGATAGGGCTTGGGATGATTTTCTGTGATTTTGTGCGAGATGGAGATCAATTCTGTGATTTTGGGCGAGATAGAGGCAGACGGTTAGGCGCGAGAGAAGACGAGAGATTGGAATTAAAAAGATGTGATAAACCTTAAAAATTGTGTAAGGGTTGCTTAAATACCCGTTATACATAATTGAGAATCTAAACAATTTATAACGGCTTTTTAAGTACCCGTTATAAATAATTGAGAACCGAAAAAATTTATAACGGATATAATTAATTTCATAGACACCCGATATAAAAAGAATATAATTATTACAAAAATGCCATCATCTTAATTTTTATAACGGGTTTAACAAACCCGTTATAGAAACCCTGTTATAAAATATGTTTTTTCAACTAGAAGTTCGAATCAATCAAACTTATGGTATAATGCCATGAAAGAAGAGATGGATTCTATGGCATCGAACAAAGTCTCGGATCTCATCGAGTTGCCTAAAGGTGTGAAACCTATTGGTTGTAAATGGGTTTTCAAAACCAAGAAAGATTCACAAGGCAACATCGAAAAGATATAAAGCAAGACTTGTTGCAAAAGGATTCACTCAAAGAGAAGGAATTGATTACACGAAGACTTTATCTCCGGTATCTAAGAAAGATTCGCTTCGAGTTATTATGGTATTAGTAGCTCATTTTGATTTTGAGTTACATCAAATGGATGTGAAAATGACATTCCTTAATGGTGATTTACTAGAGGATGTTAATATGAAACAACCTGAAGGGTTTTCCTCTAGTAAGGGTGAGCATTTAGTTTGCAAGCTTAATGAATCAATATATCTGAAACAAGCCTCCCGGCAGTGGTATTTTATGTTTCATGAAGTTATCACTTCATTTGGTTTTGAAGAAAACATCATGGATCAATATATATACCAGAAGGTTAGTGGGAGTAAGATAAGTTTTCTAGTTCTATATGTTGATGATATATTATCTGCAACTAATGATAAGGGTGTGTTATATGAGGTGAAATAATTTCTCCCTAAAAGCTTTGATATGAAAGATATGGGTGATGCGTCTTATGTCATTGGCATTAAGATTCATAGAGACAGATCTCGAGGCATTTTAGGTTGGTCTCAAGAGGCCTATATTAATAAAGTTTTAGAGAGATTTCATGTGAAAAATTGTTCACCAAGCGTAGCCCCAGTTGTAAAAGGTGACAGATTCAATTTGAATCAATGTCAGAAAAATGAGCTCGAACGTGAACAAATGAATTCCATTCCATATGCTTCATCTGTTGGAAGCATTATGTATGCTCAGGTCTGTACCAGACCAGACATTGCATTTGTTGTTGGGATGTTAGGGAGATATCAGAGTAATCTAGGTATTGACCATTGGAGAGCTGCAAAGAAGGTGCTAAGGTACCTTCAGGGGACAAAAGATTATATGCTCATGTATAGATGAACTGAAAATTTGGAGATGACTGGTTACTCAGATTCTGACTTTGCTGGCTGCACTAATTCACGAAAATCCACATCTGGATATATTTTCATGTTGGCCAGCGGAGCTATATCTTGGAGAACTGCTAAACAAACCTTGATCGCTACCTCGACAGTGGAAATGGAGTTCGTATCGTGTTTTGAAGCTACTAGTCATGGTGTATGGTTAAAGAGTTTCATATCTGGGCTTCGAATTGTGATAATTCAGCTACGGTATTCATGGCTAAGAATAATAAAAGTGGAAGTTGAAGTAAATACATCGACATCAAGTACTTAGCCGTGAGGGAAAGTGTGAAAGAAGAAAAAGTGGTCATTGAGCACATTAGCACTGAATTAATGATTGCTGATCCTTTGACTAAGAGCATGCCACCTAAGAATTTTAAGGATATGTAGTACGAATGGGACTCGGTTCTAATATGTAACATTTGGTTGTACGTACATTTGTTGTTACTTGTTACATTGAAAATTTTATTGATATTTTCTCACTTAATTTGTGCACATTTATCTTGAGAATTATCATTTATGTTTGGTCCTAGAATAAACATTGGGTTTATTCATTAAGTTAAAAGGCAGTTTTTATGGATCAAAGTGCATTGTTGTTTGTAGTATTTTTGGGTAAGTGAAAACTGAGCTACCCGGACTCGGGTCGTTCTCAAAGGAAGGCTATTCGGACACAGATTCAAGCAACGATTGACTCACACGAAAGGAAAATAAAAAGTCCTAAACATTCTACTCGCATGGTTGAATTACGCTAAAGATCACAATTCTAAACTAGACTAAAGCAAGCAAGCAAGTCCTCAAATTGCACGGAAAAGGAAGATAGAGACAAAAATAACAAGGTACCCTAAAACCCGAGATGGAAAGAAAGCACTCATAGGTTTGGGAACATGTAATCAAGCAATTGTCACTCGCGATCAACCAATCGATCTCTCAATCAACTCTCGCTCATGCAATTAAGCTAACGCAATCAATAACACAATCACATAATCCCTAGCCTACGAGGATGATAGCATAATCGACTCATGAAAGCTCCTACCTTTACCCCAGAACGAATTCAATAAGTAAAGACAAGACAAGACTCATGAGATCTAGAACCTTCAACTAAGTCTCCGATTGGACCTTAAACGAAGTCTCCAAGTCTCTAGTGCATCCACAAGAAGAAATAAGCCAGAAAGTTGTAATCTTAATAGAGAAATATTACAATAAAAAATAGGGTCTTTGAGCCCTTTAGAGAGAGAAAGACAACAAGAGAGAAGGAGGAGAGAAAAACTAAAAGGAAAATTTTAGCAAATGATGAATTGTTCCCAAATTACAAAGCAACAAGTCTATTTATATCTACACCTCAAACACACACTAAAACACACACATTTAATGATAAAAACTCGCGAGGTAGGCTGAACACGTGAGCTAAGGGGCAAAATTCGCTAGCATTGAAAACTCGCGAGTTCTGGAGAGCCCTCGAAACGATTTTCGCGGGCGAATTTCGTTAGCTAGGCCACACTCGCGAGGTAGAGGCGTTTCGCGGGAGCGAAAATGAAAACTCGCGGGCTCTGGCACAGCTCGCGAATTTGAGGTGCTCGCGGAATTTGATTTTCGCGGGCTCGAATCAGGCTTTTGCTTGAGTTTTGAGTCTCGATTAGCTCTAACTTCTTGCACGCTTCTCCAATTGACTCGAAACTTTGACCCACGCTCCTCAAATCTTTTTCTCCTCGTCTTGGAATGCTCAAATCGATATTGCCGCGCAACTAATATATGTGCTCGGAAATGGTTCGCGTGGCTCGGACATGGTTCGGACGGCTCGAAAATGTCTCGGAAATATCTCCTCTTCCCGAACTCGAACATTGTGGACCTAAACAACACCAAAAAGACAAAAAAATACGCCGAACCACAAAACACAATACGAGAATAAAAATGCACGAAACACGATAAAATGGACCGGTCGACACTAAAATGAACCTAAAAAGACTAAACTAAAGCACATAAAACACACGAAAAGAAGCACAAAAATACAATAAACAATTGTAACACATGGAAGATACTACACTATTTTAGAGGACATATCGCCATGATTCGTGTTCTTTGTATTCTATGGTTTTGGATATAGTAACATATGGACCTAGTGGAAGAATGTTAGTATTTTATTTTCTCAGTTATCTTGTATCATGTATAAACAAGATAATTTAATGTAGTCCATATCTTCATATTTATAAAGAGTACAAATACTGTTAATCACCTATTAATTCTATGATGGACAAAATTAATAAGTAGACATTGTACTTTTCTATCAAAAGGTACCATATACCAACAGGTACCATATATCAAAAGGTACCTATCTGCCAAAGGGTACCATCGGTTTTAAAATGTCCCTAGGCTCATCACTTTGTGACTACTGAATCTAACACTATCTAAAGAAAAAGTGAAGAGCCTAGAAATCCTAACTGAATAAAAGTGAACGTGTCGAAGCCTTCACCGTTGTCTTCTACAAGTTCTTTAAATAACTCAAATATACACAAGCAATGACTGGAGGTATGTAATCTCGATCATTCCGCTGCACCGACATATGATTAAATCGGATAAATATTCTTACATTATAAACATCATTTTTTTAAGATTTGAATAAACTGCAAAACCTGTTTAGTACATGGGAAGTCATGAAATACTAGCAGAATAAAATGAACATGCAAATAAAGTGAACAATAAATTGATATCTATCTTTTCAAAAGAGACAAGATTATTCCAGATTTGATGAAAGTATTGAGATTGATGACACAAGCAACTATTATGAGAAAGACTTCATACCCTTCGAATCCAAATGGATTGCCTCATTATAAGTGAAAATTCAAATATAATCCATCAAAAGAATTACGTTTAATATTTTTAAAATATTTAGTAAAAGTATTGAAATCTATATATATATATATATATATATATATAAAGGTTTGATTATTTTTTAAATAGTAACTATTTCCCTCCAAAAAATATCCTTTTTACTAATTTTAGAAATATATTATTCAATTTATGGTATTGTGTTGGCAAATTAAATGTGACCTGATTTGGTATATTATGGGCGGCTTATATGGTATTATGTGGCCATACGAGATATTGAGTGAGTGGAAGTACGCATATATAAACGTTTAATTTATAAAAATCAAATTTAAGTAGTTGGAAACAATAAAAAATCCGTCCCAAGATTCATGCATATATAAGATGATTTATATATATATATTTTAAATATAATCAATATATAATTTTATTTATTATACATTTCATGTTAAAGTGGTAAGTTTAGTTTTATTTACAACAAAAATATATCATATATGATATATACTATAGGAAAGCATTTTATACGGATTTTGTTAGGAGTTATTTTTGGAATTTATTTGATGATAAAATCTAATAAACAATGTTAGAATAATTATAGTGTAATTGTTCTAAATATCGACAAGTATGATTTTGTTAGGAGAGGTATCGAATATCTTAAACTTAAGATTAATTAAATATTGTATATACAAAATAGATAATAATTAATGATATTATTAAATTTTCAAAAAGCAAAGACATTAATACTTAATTAGGAAAATAAAAAAAAATGCGAACAAAACTTATCTAGAAAAAAAAATCATAGTCAGTAAAAATTTCTTCATATAGGTGTTTCGGGCAAAGCGATGTCACAAATCAAAGTACCAACTCAAATGCCTGCTAATATATGTATTTGCATACAATAATTGAAAAGGTTGTGCTACTTATATTTTGATTACCTACTTCGCCAATACCAACCAATTGGTATAATGAGAAAATATTTATGAACATACTTTTTAAACCCTGCTCGGGAATTGAACCAGGCAGCCATGCGTGCCACCAGTTCAACTGCTAGGTAATTTGGTCAATTGTTAAACCAAGTAATTAATTTTAAAATTATTAAACTTAAAAAAAAATATTTTTATCATATATAAAAGTAACAAATATAAATGTTTTTTATATAAATTTTGTACATCAAAGTTTTAATAATATTGTATCTAATAGGAATAGCAAATATTTACCATATAAATATATAAGTAGTTTTTATTTTTAAAATAAACAAAAATAAATAAATAAAATATTATGGGGATCAGGTCAAACTAGGTTGACCTGACTGGGTCAATGCCCAGGTCGAGGCCGGGTTAACCGGATTTTAGAGGTAGAGATATATAGAAGATCATATACATTGGATTACTTATATAATCTAACCATAACTAAATATAGAGAAATTGAACGCAATGAAGAAAAAAAAAAAG
Source organism: Striga asiatica (assembly GCA_008636005.1). Taxonomy (NCBI): domain Eukaryota; kingdom Viridiplantae; phylum Streptophyta; class Magnoliopsida; order Lamiales; family Orobanchaceae; genus Striga; species Striga asiatica. Next base: position 917,566 of record BKCP01002336.1, read on the forward strand.
AAAAAAAAAGTCAGCGAGAATAGATGAATGAAACCAAAAGAAAAAAAAAAGGCTAGATGAAAATAAATTTAAGATAAATTGTTGTGTAGTCAACCGCACATTTAATATATGAAACAATTTTAATATTGTGTTTGTGTAACTATATTTTTAAATTATAAAAATATTTTAATATTTTTTACAGACATTTAATTTATAAAAATAATTTTAATATTATTTACCCGTGTCGCACGGGCTGTGTACTAGTCGATATAAAAAGGTTTGATTATTTTTTAAATAGTAACTATTTCACTCCAAAAAAAATCTACTTACTATTTATGTAAATTAATTTAATAATTTATGGTATATATTAGATGATCACTTATGGAAATTGCGGCTCATTATTTAAAGAACCAATTAAGTCATGTTTTAAGATACCTTAATTACTCAAATCATATGAATTAATTAAAATATGGTATAAAGCGTACGAATTTATTTTTGGTATTGATAGTTGTTTCTATGGGAAATAAATTAATCAATATATGGTATGTGAGCAAATCTATTTAGGTTATTTGATGACTGGTTTTTAGTAGGAAATTTGTTGAAAAATTAATCAATATACGGTGTACTTTTTTCTGTAATGCTCAGGCTAATATATTAATTTTTAGGCGTGTATTTCAATTTTTCGTATAAAATTAACGTAACTCCGGCAAAATAAACGGATATTTTGATATAATGTGCGTGTATCGATGTTTTTTTATAGAACAACTCTCGTCAATTTTTTTTTTTTGTATAATTAGTGGGTCTCAATATAATTCATTTTATGTTACGACATTTCAAATAATTTTTGTGTGAATTGCACTGTTTATTTTTTTAGCATGATAAAAGTGTCGATTTTTTTGGCATAAAAAATCTTATGACAGATTGCTTTTACTCAACTACTTAAATTTTTTTATTTAGATATTTATACAAAAATAAATTCATTTTAGTTAATGAAACAATTTAAGTTTCCTCTGTCGTTTTGGAAAAAAAAAAATATAAGTTTTATATTTATACTTATTATCACATAGGTTTCTAAATATATGATAAAATTTTACCACAATAATTATTCTATAGAATCATGTTATAGTCCAATCGGATTTCTGAATAAAATTTTTGAAATGACACAGATATTGAAACGAATATAATGTAATTTATTAACAGTTATGTGTAACGCACAGATTGTGTACTAATTTTAAAAATAGATATTTTTATGTAATTTTGCATAATTTAAATTTTATATAACATTTACAATAAATTAAATAGGTACACTGTATTACATATTGATTTCATGTTTTTAATATATAAATATTATTTAATAAATTTTTTTAATTTATAAATATTGATAAATATCTATGCACGGGATTCGTACTAGTGTTAAAATAAGATTATGTTTTCATATATTGAGAGTTTTTGCCGAATTTAGAATTTTCAGGTATTTTGTGCTCGATTTTATTAGTTAGTGGACATTTATGCAATCAGAAGTGTTCAAGCAAAATAGTCATTACAGTACATATTTTTCAACTTTGCCTGAACTAAAATACTATTTCAAACAAACAATATTAACATAGAGAAAATGTTTATCCCCTTGTTTTTTTTGTTCGTATATGCTCTTTTTTTTATCTCAACTTTTAAATATTATCATTATAAAAGTGGTATTTTTAATACCGATATATGAGACAATTCATTGTGTAATAAGCTTCTTTTGTTTTATTAATAACAAATAATAATTCAGATAAATGAATAAACCATATAAATATAAAAAAAACATAATTTAAAACTATAACAAAAGCTATATATATATCACGTGTTTAAAATAAGTAAATAATAAAATGTTACAGAAACAACAAACAAGTAGTATACCTCAAACGAGACTTATTATTATTATTATTGGCGTAGCCTTATTACATATGTGAGTTATTACGATACAGTTAAGAGTAAGTAAACAAGGAAACTACTGTATTAATCCTGAGTAGCGTTGATCCAACTAACAGCAACTGGACTCCCCACCACATTATTCCCATCCGACCATTCGATTCTGCCGAACGCGTTTGTACCGGGCGACATTTGGGTTGCTACCACCGTCAACTTGTAAGACTTTGCTTCGTTCTTTTGGCCGAAAACCAATGTTTTAGGAGTAACAGAAATCGTGGCTGACGGTCTTGGTGAATATATCGAGACTCGGTATGTCGTCCCATTTTCTCCCACGTTTGTGAGTGTTCTCCTAAAAACCACGGTTGTTTTACAATTTCCAGATGGGGGAATGGTGGCTGCAAAGGAAGGGTAATTGAGGTCGTTGACGCTGTATGATTTTTTGGGCTGGCAACGGAATTTTGTTGTTTTCCCTGCAAGGGTCTTGATTCGAGAAGAAGTATAATTTATTGCACAGAGAAAGTTCAAATAATCGTTCGTGGTTAGGTTGTAGACTAGGCCTGGGTTGAGGGCGGTGATAGGGGACACATGCCCGGAACCATGATCGAATGGGGTGGACGCGTTGCTGGTGGCTGCATCCAGCAACGGGCTCCCGTCCTCGTAATTGGAGTAAGCCGTGGTCATGAGAGCCGAACGAATCGCGGCAGGGCTCCACTCAGGGTGGGCCGCCTTTAGCAGGGCCGCGAGGCCGCTGACGTGGGGGCACGACATGGACGTGCCAGAGATTATGTTGAATAAGACTCTGCGTTTGTCGATATCTAAGCCGGTGGGACCCTCAGCATCTGTCCATCCAGCTAGGATGCTCACCCCGGGCGCAATGAGGTCCGGTTTTAGGATTTCGGGGGTGATAAGGTTGGGTCCCCTAGAGCTGAAGGCTGCGACAACCGGGGAAGGCTTGACGTCCACCCTAGTTATCCCTCGCAACATAATGGTGGCCTTGGCATTGGATCTATAGGACAACAAATACCTTCTTATCCCACGCCCCGACTTTGCGCCGACCATCATGGCCGGGATCATGTGAGCGTCTGCTACCAGCTCCTCTCCTTCCTTGTCAGTATTAGCCAAAATCATCCCTAAACCCCCAGCTTCTTTCACCACTGCGCCTTTCTCAACTCTGGGATTCACCCCGCGGTCACACAACACAATCTTATTTCGAACTTTCTCTGGGGTGAGGGTCCCGTTAATGCAAAGATTGCTGCCGTTGTTGCTCACATTTCCAGCGTACACGAGATTACCGGACAGTGGCTTTCGAAGGCTGTAGAGTGAGGTGCCAGCGTAACTCGTTCTGTCCCCGAGCATGACATCTGCCGGGAAGTCGCGGTCAAGGGTCCCCGCACCGACGGTCGTTATCCACGGTGCCACGTTTTTCGTGCTGTACGGGTCGGGGCCACTGTTTCCTGCGGAGCACGAAACGAGGATGCCTCTATCAGTTGCAGCGAAAGCTCCAATTAAGATCACATTCTCGTCATAATCAGTTGGATCGCCACCCAGCGACAACGACAACACGTGGACGCCATCTTTGATGGCATGGTCCATACCTGCCAGTATGTCGGAATCGAAACACCCGGGTTTCCAGCAGACTTTGTATGATGCGACCCGAGCAGTGGATGCCATCCCCCGCGCCGTCCCGCTAGCGAAGCCCAGCAGGTTGGCGCCTTGGACAGGGGACCCGACAGCAGTGCTTGCAGTGTGGGTCCCGTGGCCATCGTAGTCCCGTGGGGATATTGGCTCGCCATTCTTATTCCCACTGTAATTGAGATAATATCGGTACCCTTTTGGAGAAGGACCTCGCCCCAACCAATTTCCTGTTACAGCTGGATTTCGGGAAATCGATTGTCCCTTCACATCCCCCTTTCCAGCTACTCGGGATGGGTCCCAGCTGCCCCTCGTCACTGAAGCTCGGGTGTTGTGGCAACACGCCAGTGTCTAGGACCCCAACAACGACTTCACTCACAAGTTGGGGATCCGGAAGGAGTGAGCTCGATTTCTCGAGACCAAGAAACCGAGGGGTCCGGGTTGTGTGGAGCGTGTGGATTGTCTCTGGGATAACAGATATCACCCCCTCAAGGCCCTTCATCAGGTCAGCCTCCTCGGAAGTGAGGATGGTGGAGAAGCCATCAAAAACATTCTCGTAAATATAACTCGTCTCGGCTGTCTCGGACACAGACGCCAGAGACGAGGCATACCACGTCGAGTGATCGGGGAAACTCTTTGGCCGTTCGTCTCCAGCCATCTGAACGATGTATGTTTGCTTCACCGCCATTGTCACCTGCAAAATGGATAACAACAATATTGTAATACC
>BKCP01002336.1:930644-941684 GCA_008636005.1 Striga asiatica
TTATTATTATTATTATTGGCGTAGCCTTATTACATATGTGAGTTATTACGATACAGTTAAGAGTAAGTAAACAAGGAAACTACTGTATTAATCCTGAGTAGCGTTGATCCAACTAACAACAACTGGACTCCCCACCACATTATTCCCATCCGACCATTCGATTCTGCCGAACGCGTTTGTACCGGGCGACATCTGGGTTGCTACCACCGTCAACTTGTAAGACTTTGCTTCGTTCTTTTGGCCGAAAACCAATGTTTTAGGAGTAACAGAAATCGTGGCTGACGGTCTTGGTGAATATATCGAGACTCGGTATGTCGTCCCATTTTCTCCCACGTTTGTGAGTGTTCTCCTAAAAACCACGGTTGTTTTACAATTTCCAGATGGGGGAATGGTGGCTGCAAAGGAAGGGTAATTGAGGTCGTTGACGCTGTATGATTTTTTGGGCTGGCAACGGAATTTTGTTGTTTTCCCTGCAAGGGTCTTGATTCTAGAAGAAGTATAATTTATTGCACAGAGAAAGTTCAAATAATCGTTCGTGGTTAGGTTGTAGACTAGGCCTGGGTTGAGGGCGGTGATAGGGGACACATGCCCGGAACCATGATCGAATGGGGTGGACGCGTTGTTGGTGGCTTCATCCAGCAACGGGCTCCCGTCCTCGTAATTGGAGTAAGCCGTGGTCATGAGAGCCGAACGAATGGCGGCAGGGCTCCACTCAGGGTGGGCCGCCTTTAGCAGGGCCGCGAGGCCGCTGACGTGGGGGCACGACATGGACGTGCCAGTGATTATGTTGAATTGGACTTTGCGTTTGTCGATATCTAAGCTGGTGGGACCATCAGCATCTGTCCATTCAGCTAGGATGTTCACCCCGGGCGCAATGAGGTCCGGTTTTAGGATTTCGGGGGTGATAAGGTTGGGTCCCCTAGAGCTGAAGGCTGCGACAACCGGGGAAGGCTTGACGTCCACCCTAGTTATCCCTCGCAACAAAGTGGCCTTGGCATTGGATCTATAGGACAACAAATACCTTCTTATCCCACGCCCCGACTTTGCGCCGACCATCGTGGCCGGGATCATGTGAGCGTCTGCTTCCAGCTCCTCCCCTTCCTTGTCAGTATTAGCCAAAATCATCCCTAAACCCCCAGCTTCTTTCACCACTGCGCCTTTCTCAACTCTTAAATTCATCCCGCGGTCACACAACACAATCTTATTTCTAACTTTCTCTGGGGTGAGGGTCCCGTTAATGCAAAGATTGCTGCCGTTGTTGCTCACATATCCAGCGTACACGAGATCACCGGACAGTGGCTTTCGAAGGCTGTAGAGTGAGGTGCCGGCGTAACTCGTTCTGTCCCCGAGCATGACATCTGCCGGGAAGTCGCGGTCAAGGGTCCCCGCACCGACGCTCGTTATCCACGGTGCAATGCTTCCCGTGCTGTACGGGTCGGGGCCATCGTTTCCTGCGGCGCACGAAACGAGGATGCCTCTATCAGTTGCAGCGAAAGCTCCAAGTGAGAACACATCCTCGTCGTAATCAGTTGGACCGCCAACAATGGACAACGACAACACGTGGACGCCATCTTTGATGACACGGTCCATACCTGCCAGTATGTCGGAACTGAAACACCCGGGTTCCAGCAGACTTTGTATGATGCGACCCGAGCAGTGGATGCCATCCCCTGCGCCGTCCCGCTAGCAAAGCCCAGCAGGTTGGCGCCTTGGACAAGGGACCCGACAGCAGTGCTTGCGGTGTGGGTCCCGTGGCCATCGTAGTCCCGTGGGGATATTGGCTCGCCATTCTTATTCCCACTGTAATTGAGATAATATCGGTACCCTTTCGAGAAGGACCTCGCCCCAACCAATTTCCTGTTACAGCTGGATTTCGGGAAATCGATTGTCCTTTCACATCCCCCTTTCCAGCTACTCGGGATGGGTCCCAGCTGCCCCTCGTCCCTGAAGCTCGGGTGTTGTGGCAACACGCCAGTGTCCAGGACCCCAACAACGACTTCACTCACAAGTTGGGGATCCGGAAGGAGTGAGCTCGATTCGAGACCAAGAAACCGAGGGGTCCGGGTTGTGTGGAGCGTGTGGATTGTCTCTGGGATAACAGATATCACCCTCTCAAGGCCCTTCATCAGGTCAGCCTCCTCGGAAGTGAGGATGGTGGAGAAGCCATCAAAAACATTCTCGTAAATATAACTCGTCTCGGCTGTCTCGGACACAGACGCCAGAGACGAGACATACCACGTCGAGTGATCGGGGAAACTCTTTGGCCGTTCGTCTCCAGCCATTTGAACGATGTATGTTTGCTTCACCGCCATTGTCACCTGCAAAATGGATAACAACAATATTGTAATACCCATCGCTGCAACTTTTACTATACTTTCCTTCCCCATTTTTTCTTTCTTTATTAAATTTTTCTAGCTCTCTCTATCTTTTTTCTCTCTTTAATGTATATGTCAAGATTTTTTAATTTTTTCTAGCTCTCTGTATCTTTTTTCTCTCTTTAATGTACATATGTCAAGAAGATTGTCCCCGTATATATAGATATAAGAGTGTATAAGCGGGATTTTGCGATATCTTGTCCAATAGACATTGCGACTTGTTGGTACTGATTTGTCCGCGAGTGTAAGGTTATTGTCCAATTTGTATTGATGTAAGTTGACATCACCTTGTAATTATTAATTTTTTTAGTACTATTTCTATCTTTCAAGGTAAAAAAAAGAAAGAAAGATAGGTATATTTTGTACTTGAGCAATAAATGCGGCTTTGTAATTTTATAGTTACTAGTTATAAGCACGTGCAATAGACGAGATATATATTTTATATAAAAAAATTGTGATTTTGAAATAATTTTTTCATATAATTATAAGGTCTATTCATTTTGTACATTATTAGCGGCACATATCGAAGAGAATAGCGGGAGAAAGGAAGAGAGTGGAACCGCACATATCTCAGCCCCAAACACCACCGAGGGGATGATTGAGCCACAACCAACTCTCTCAACCTCGTCAGAAGTCCGCCACTCTCTCAACTCTTCTCAGCCGATCGCGATCGGCAGTCGGACGCCAGAAAAACCGCGCACGATCGCGGTCCGAACGGACCAAACCGGACCGGCCCCGCCGGCCGTACACTTTTTTTCAATAATAATAATTATTTATTATAATATATAATTAATTATGAATTATAAAAATAATAATAATAATAATGAAAAATTATAAATAATAATAAGAATAATAATAATAATAATAATAATAATAATAATAATAATAATAATAATCATCATCATAATAATTAGAATTAAGTATAATAATAATTATAAATTAGAATTAATTATAATAATTATAATAAAAATTATAAATAATTACAATCATAATTATAATTATAATAATAATTATAATAATAACTATAAATTAGAAATAATTATAATTATAAATTAGAATTAATTGTAATAATTATAATAATAATTATAAATTATAATAATAATAACTTGAATAAATTATAATTAATTATAAATTATAATAATAAAACTTATAAATTAAATTAAAAATAAATTATAATCTATTTTAATAGTTATTACAATAATTATTACATAAGAAAAAATTACTAATTATATTTTTTATTCAAGGTGTTAGCAGACCTGGACAATCTTCTGCCAGGGACGACGACGAGGCGTTCGATGACTATTATGATGGTTCTGGTACCTGACACACTAGAAGTCGGGGTGTCAATGCGTCCGTTCGTTGGGACAGACAGACGATGATCGATCAGGCTCGGAAGATACAGACTGGTCTGGCTAGCCAAAGTTCAAGACCCCCCGCACCTGTACGAGATGGTCCGCAGGGATATCATTTTGAGGGCCAGCCAAACAGTTCGCGACTTCCCAGAGTCGTACCGTACGGTGAGCATGGATATTATTATCCTGGCCAGGCAGACAGTTTGATACCCCCGGCACCAGGACCGTACCATCAGCGGGTATATTCTTTTCCGTGCCACGCAGGGAAGTCGATATCCCGCGCACGTGCACCATTACCTTACGGTCAGCAGGGATATCCTGATGAGTCGTACGGGGAGAGAAAGCAGGGTTTAAAGGAGTCTGACGAGGACGACTCTTTCACATGATCAGGACCACCCGCTCTACCCCCAGAGGGAGCTCCCACCACAGCATTTTACACGACCCGCACAGCTTACGGGTCCTAACCAGCCTATCCCTCCTGTACAGGCTGTTCATCCTATACAGGCTGTTCGTCCTACACATGCTGCTCCTCAACGAAAGGCTGGGGGGCGTTTTGGTAGCGGTGCATTCTCATCAGGTAAATAATTTACGTATTTATTGTTGTTTAATTAGCTAGAGAAGTATTTTAAATATTTTTTTATTATTGTTATAATAAAAAATATAATGTTTCTACATTAATTAGTAATATTTAAATTTTACCATACTACTACTACTAAATGTTCTCCCTTTGACACTTATTGAATTGTATTAAAGATGTAGTAATATTATATAATAAATTAGTTTAAAATTGTCATTATACTTTATTAATGTAAAATGTACTGTTTCTACGTTAATTGAAAATAGGTTTTATTAAATAGGTTTTATTTAATGCATTTGCCAGCAAGTGTATATATACAGATATGTTATATTCTATTGCAGGTACTAGCAAACAAGCTAGGACCGATAAAGATGCACCCTAGATCGTTAAAGGCACAGTGGCCGGTGGGCCCATTGATGGGAGTGTCATCCCTAGCTTTCTAGGGCACATCGCCTCCCGCATGTGGAGTGGAGATTTTAGGGGCATGCTGAAATACCAGAACAGACTGAGAGCGGTCGAGAATCTGAGGAGTTAGCGTGATGAGATGTCTCCCGATGCAAAAGCTCTGATCGGAGACACCGGGCTGTCACATCTGGTGGACTCCATGCACAGCCACTTGGACACTCCACTGCTTTCTGCGTTTGTGGAGCGATGGCAGCCGGATGCTAACTCGTTTCACCTGCTTTTTGGTGAAATGAGCATCATGCTGCATGACGTCCGCACCATTTTGGGCGTTCATGTGAAGGGAGCCATGGTCGCTGAGGACCCGGATTCAGACGGGCTCAGCATGATGTTACTTTCAGTCACCAAGGGTCAACTCATGAGTTCGTTCTGGCAGCGTGGTTCGGTGGTCGAAGTCTCAATTGTGGAGGCATTCATGGGGAAAGGCCGACCGACTAAGGATGAGGCGGGTGCTTGGATGTGGGTGATGCTGGCTACCACCTTGTTTGTTGGCAAGAGTGGTAGTAGAGTGACCCCCAAGCTCTTGCACGAGGTGCTCGACAGCTTGGATACAATTGGGGTTACTCATGGGGATCGGCTACACTGGCATACTTGTACAGACAACTAGGTATTGCCAACCGAGGGGACTCCAGTGGACTGTCGGGCTGCTTGGCTCTTCTGTAGACCTGGATATATAAGTATTTCCCCAATTTCCGACCCCAGAGGCGTCTATCCATCGGTCCTGACTGTGTCGCACGATCTTGCTCGTGGAGCGTAGGGACGGCGCCAAAGTCAAACAATCGGCTCACACGAACGTATGTTCCTACGCTTCGAGACAGACTCGTTCTCCTGAGAGTCCTGATGGGTCGACTCAGGAGAACGAGCCTTTCTCATAGCTTGGGAACATACGTTCGTGAACCACATTCTATGAATAGGTGGTAATGGACAATCAGGAGTCAAAACTAAACGAATGTAGTGTTCGTAACTACCAAGATGACACATGACAATCTCACGACATGGTCCTCTAGCCATCGATCGTGCACAGAGCGGCAACATTGTCATGATGTACATGTCGTGCTGCCCACCTCGCGGACCAGAGCTCAACAAAACGACAACCGCATTAAATAGTGTTGCAACAAGGTAGAGGTCCTGCGAAACTTCGAACCAGTGACCCGGTCCACAAGTGCCCCCGTCCCACCTTATTCGTATGAGTGCGACATCGATATCCCTAAAATAGATGTAGTCGTACAAGGTACGGTGGCTTTGGATCTCCTTCGCAATGTTGCCTCTTATGACTGGCCACATTTGCTGGTTACTATACACGTAACTCGCGATGACCCGAAATCTGCAGTTCCCATCCGCCTCCACATTCAGGCAACTCACTTCGTAGTCCAACATAAACCATGGGATTCTTTGCCACATTGTAAAATCAAATATATTTGTCGGTCTAATCTCTGCAATATCATAATAATTTCAATTCACAATATATACAATTATATAAATACTTTAATTAACGTTCAGCTATATCAAAAAAATATATCATCTGGTGCCCCTTGTGACTGTTGAGAAGATGAGCTTGTCTGTCCACGCGAAGAAGTGGTTGTACGGTTCGATTTCTGACCTCGCGATATATCCCTGTACTCCCAAGAAAATGGTTTACGCTTAGTTGAATTGGTTTTCTTGGGACGACCTCGCGGGTTTTCCTAAACCTTAGGTACTGCATAATCCTGTTGGTCAGGGTAAAGATGACTGTACATGAACTGATTCATGTACCGCATCGTCGCGGGATCGCCCGTTTCAACCTCATTCACAAGCGTCCGAAAGAACTCCGCATCTGACCATGCACCCATGCTCGCCTGGCTCTGGTGACCCGTCCCTATAAGTATACGATAAATAATTCAATGAATTAAACCAAATAATGTACTTTAATTACATAAGTTGTAATTAAAAATGAAACAACAAGTAGAAAATTATAAATAAAACATTAATCTTATATTACCTGGCTCTAACATCTATAGCGTTCTACAGAACTGGTGAATCATTCCGAGATTAATCGAAATTTTAGAATCATATGCCGTACGGAGCAGACGGGCACAAGGAAGTCCATGAGTCGCTTGCAATTCACAGCCGCAGCGCTCGTAAACTTCATAGCTCAAGTCATGCATCCTCGTAACCTCAGAGTCCAATAAACTCAGGCAGTAATGCGAGACCCTTAGTATCACGCTCGCGAAAAGGATTCCCTTATACTGCGTACTCTTCTTAACCGTTGAAGCCTCAAGCGCTGACTTGATAATACATTACATAACATTAGATTATAATTAATGCAGTAATATAATAACACAGTTAAATATTTCACTATGTACCTGATTTCAGTCAATTGAGAATCGATATGCTTATTAATCTTCTGCCAAATTGTATCGAGCGCGCCAATGAATGTGTGAAGCCACTACTTCAACACAGAGTGGACACTTTTTACCCTATAGGAAGTTGTGTTTCCAAAATGTGCTACCTGGTTGGTCCAAGCTTTCACAAACTTCTCCTTGTGCCCTAACCATATGTTCTCCACATATTGTACCACTTGTGGAGACTTCGAGTATTTTGCGCGCATCTCGGCAATGGCATCATTGATGTAGTCATCGAACGTACTGGCTATTTGTAGTATTTTTGGGTATGTGGTAACCGAGCTACTCGACTCGGGTTGTTCTCAAAGGAAGGCTGTTCGGAGCTTCGTTTACTGCCTAGTCGTCAAGGTCACACAACCAAAAAGGTCCTAAACATTCTACTCGCAAGTTGTGGGTTCGAATTTAAGCTAAATTAATCTACGAGATAAGAGCAATCGAAAGCAATTAACTAAGCACGCAAGAGGATGAAAGAAATCAAGGGGGAAAGAGAGATCTTGGTTCACCGGAGTCTCTATGATCAAACACACACAAATAACCGAACATTGCCATGCTAGCTAAACCCCAGGAAGCTAAATCAAACTCTAGCACAAAACGAGCAAGCATTTAACTCCTAATCACACTTAGTCAAGCATTCTCAATCCAAAGATTCAATCTTTTCCTCTAAGCAATACAAGCACAATATCAATTTTCACAAAAGCAAAAAAAAGATATACGAAGTAATGGGGCTTAAGACTAAGTACCCACTCTTACACGCACTTGCAAAGAGAAACGAATTCAAAAGCTCGAAACTTTACTCGAAACAATGTCGCCAGAAATTCGCCGGAAAACTTGATTCATAAGCTCCCAACCAAAACATAAAAAAAAAGAAAAGAGGAGAGAGAAGAGAGAAAATGGAGAGGATTTCCCAACTTAAAAGTTGGGAAATGAGGGTTGTTCCCAAAATTACAAAGCACAATGTCTATTTATAGCTACACCACAAACACACACTAAAAACACGCACATTTAGTAAAACACTCTCGAGCTGGCGAAAAATTCCGCAGGCCGCGGACAGCATTGGCACGAGGTCGGCACGGGAAGGTACAGGCGCGACGCGAGGAATGTGGAGCACTCTCGACCTGGCGGTGACCTTCGCGGGCGCGAACGGCAGGGAGGCAATACTCTCAAGCTGGCGGGGCACTTCGCGCGCGCGGGCTTGGCAGGTGCAACAACACTCTCGAGCTGGTGGGTCACTTCGCGGGTCGCGGGCTGCTGAAGGACATGCTCTCGAGGTCGCGGGGCGATTGGCGAGGCGCGGGCGCGAGAAAGTGGGCACTCTCGACCTGGCGGGCGTCTTCGCGAGGCGCGGGCGCGGGGAAAGTCGGCACTTGTGCGTCTTGGGCGCGGGTTGAGGCGCGCGGTCACGAGTGGCCCTGGGCAGCGGCACCCTCGAGGTCACGAGGTTGGCTCGGTTTTGAAACTAAGATTGACACGGCTCGAAATTCTCGGAAATGACTCGAGATTCATTGAAAAGGTTTGTCTCTCGGGACTCGGTTCGACTTCTCTTATCATTCTCGGAATAATCCTGAAAATACACCCAAGAGCACGGAAAAGTACGCCAAAAATAGAATAAAGAGAAAGACAAAGAAAATACACGAAACACGATAAAATTGACCGGATGACACTAAAACGAACCTAAAAAGACAAAACTAAAACACATAAACACACGAAAATAAGCACAAAAACACAATAAACAACTCCCCCACACTTAACTCTTTGCTTGTCCTCAAGCAAACAAAACAACAAGTAGCTCGAAAAGAAAAATTGAGAAGTCCAAACTTAACGAGCATGCGAAATGAAACTCTCATCTTCATCCGGTTATCCATAAAATCAAACTCCAATCAGAAAACACGTTCCCCACATAGTGAATCCATACAAAACAAAAATCCTTCCCAAGTTATCCTACACATGACTTACCCGATTCAAACTTCCTTTTTCTACATACACGTGCAAAAAGCTATAGATGGTCTACTAAACATATAAGGATGATAAGCACGAAACCAATAAGCCAACTCCCATTCTTCTTTTTTTTTTTTTCATTTTTTTTTATTATTATATTTTTTTCTTTCTTTATTATGTGAGCTTCTTTTTCCAAACGAGGTTTCCTAGACAATACTTATCTAGGTTTAACCTCGAGGGTTCTCCTCGAGTTCCCTAGACCGGTTTCCCGGGCTCATTATCCCATTCCACGAGGTGGCTCGGGATAAGAGGAGCCTAGTCCGTACCTCCTCGCGAACTCACATTTTATTCTTTTTTTTTTTTCGAATGGAGTGGCACACAAGGATACATCACAAATACAATATCATAAACATCACAAATCAATCAAAACGTACCACAAGTGTATAGCATAACACGTTTACAATAATCGAACATAAGGTAAGTATGTCTCAAGATCATCAATCGAGAATAAACAAGGGATAAAACAATTCCGTGAATTCACATGCGGGTTCCCATGTCAACAAATCTTCATTCAATTTTAGGACACCGTCCAATTCATCAAGTACATAAAGCACGAACGTTAATAATGGCACCAATCAACTATCTCGACTCACCACTTAGCTATTTCGACTCTTGAACAAACATCAAGCCTCATGCGGGAGAGAAGTGAAACAAACACACAAAAAACTCAAATAAAACCGGTCCACGACACAACAAAAACGAAAAATAAAGCACCAAAAAATGAAAGAAATATCGCCTAATCATGCATAGTCTCTAAGTCCCTCCCCCACACTTAAAACAAAGCAATGTCCTCATTGCTTGACCAAAAAAAAGCATAGGAGAAAGAACATAATCATGTAAGCTCATGCGATACACAAAACGAAACACAATAAACGAACACACAAAAGAAAGGAAACACGAAGACACACAAGAGCAACTAATAGAAAAAAGAAAATAGGAAAAGAAAATGCGTACTCTACACGGTGGTGTTCCACCGTGTGTCTAATGGTGTTCGTCCGGTGGGGATAACGAGAAATGATCCGAAGGTCCTCAAGTGAAAAATAAAGCCATCCGATCGTGTGAACAATGAAAGCACATCGAACCACAAGCTATCCGGGCACTAAGACATTAAAAGCATAATCCGCCGAGCAAAGGCCATATGTGTGTGTCTCGGAGGGATAATAACCGGAAAACCACAAACTCGACGAAGACACACGTATGCGTGAAAGTTCGCAAATTGGGCCTCTAGCCCCATAATAGTACTCGCCATGGCACGACAAATAATTAACGAAATCACTACACGCCACGAACACCACATATCCCAAATAATCAACACAATCTCCCCACAAACCTCAACACCGAAGGCCAATCACCAACGCTCTCAAATTGTCAATATAAGCTCACGAACCATCGATACATCTCCCCCACACTTAGTACAAATCACTCTCGAATAAATAAAATCACACCCAATTCAAATACAAAGGGCTCGAGTTGGTCTAAGTGAAATACCTCGTAAAACGGTGATCTCGGCACCAACAGTAAGAAAAATTGGGCAATGAGTCTTGTCCAAGCTCCAAGAGAGTGAAAATATCCATGAAAAACGGGTGGAGGAGGTGGAATCGCCGCAAAATAAGGTTTCCGGTGGCTTCGACGGCTCAAAACGATCCCGGGAGGTCGAAAATGCCGTTTCCGGCCGGAAAATGTCGACGGCGGCCGGAAAAACGGGGCCCGGGAGGTTCGCCGAAAAATTTGGCCGGAAAAGTCACCGGTCGCCGGAAAATGTCACCGGTGGTCGCCGGGTGCGCCGGGGCTCGGTGGTTCGGCCGGTGGCTCGATGTGGCTCGGTGGCGGCTCAAGGTGGCTCGGGTGTGGTGCATGTGGCGTGGGTCGCGGCTTGTTGGTCAGGCCTCGGTCGGGTT
>BKCP01002336.1:941811-1019275 GCA_008636005.1 Striga asiatica
GCGCGGGGCGCGGGCTGTGGCGCGAGGGCGCGGACTGCTCGGGGTCTAGGCACCGTTTGGCTCAAATTTCATACTTAGCCATATTTTGAGCTTTTTCAACATCTCTAATCCGACCCAAACCTTCACGCACGATATTCGCTCGATTTTTCGACCCATTTTCACTCATGTCGGCGCGGGCCGTTTTTCATCAATTTCCATACTTAGCCACATTGTCAACCCCTTTGCCATATTTCACCCAATTTTCAACAAAATCTCGGCCCCGAATCCCATTTCCTTCTCCGAAATTAACGTGCGTCGTGTGGCTTGCGGGGCTACTTATTTCCGAAAAAGCGAAAAACGAGAAAAATAAAAAACCGTGGGTTGCCTCCCACGAAGCGCTCATTTTAACGTCTTGAGCTCGACGTCCCCAAAGAAAATCAACCGGGATCTAAAAAGAAATGACGATCATGCCACGCCTTTGTATTCTCCAAAAGTAGATGGGCCGGGAGAATAGAATAGAGGCGGGCCCAATGATTTTTCGTGCCCCCATTCTTGTGAAACCGAGCACGGATATCAACAACCACCACAAGAAGAGATAATTCTTTACGAATCAAGGCCCCATAGTCGGCCTCCGAAAATATGAAAGTGTCCGTGGAGCACGTCGAATTGACCTCAATCATCATATGTATCATCTTGGATGCGTACTCGTCGATCTCAAGCATCGGGAGCATGGGTGTGAACACACTAGACTCCTCCAAATAGTCATGATCCTCAACAATACGAAATGACGACCCAAAGGACATCGGGACCACGTCATACTCAACATCACAAGCCAAATCCTCAATCAACGCACACCTCGGGTCCACGACATCACATGATGGATCAGAATCCTCCTCAACAACATCCACCACAACATCAACTAACTCATCCTCCTCCTCCTCAAAATCATCCTCCCTAGTACTATTAACACCACTCGGCACAACCAAATCCTCAAATGAATTCTCTCTCATACCGTACACCATATCAACTCCCGAATCCATACACTCGTTCTCAACAATAGAATCAAAGCTCAAAGCACTATCACCGAAAGAGAGAGTTGACATACCTAGTGTGGATTGCACGGCCGGATCGTCAAAAGAGGAAATTTCCTTAACACCCAAATCGTCGATGTCCTCACTCGTGTCGAGAGGTTGCGTACCGTCATAAACGAGAGTGAAGCCCATATTTTTCAAGGAGGCAAACCTATCCACCATAGCTCGAAATTCTCCCTCTAACCGAGTACTCTCCCGAATAATCCTCGCCGATAGAGAACAATACTTACCGAGCGAAATGTGAGAGGCATCCAAATCAAGAAAAGAGACAACGGTAGAGTCGAACTTCGTGAGTGTGATTTGTAGAACGGATGGAATGGGAATGCGCTTCCAACTATGAAACTCCTCAATGATCGACATGAGGCTCGCAAGTGCCTCTTGAGTGCTCGTCAAAACATCTCGGTGACGTTCGGTAGGCTCAACCATTGTTGGAATTGAAGCTTCGGAACCCAATGTACAAGGTTGGCCAACCGATAGGTACTCATACGATGTAGAGGATGGAGCAATGGACTCGGTTTCTTCTTTTTCGGATATGGGAGCCATTGAAGCACGAAGAGATTGATTGCACTTCTCCAAATGCTCCATAATCTCGTCTAAACGGCTTGGAGAAGCTTCCCGAGTCGGCTCGGGTGGAAGTGTGGCATCACAATAATTGGAAGGCGGTGGATAGTAGTGAGGTGTCTCGTCCTGTCCCGGAGAGTAATAATCAACTTGAGATGGTGGGTAGAAATGGCTCGGATACGGATAGGGCGGCCCTCCATACGAGTATACCTCCTCATGGTAATTGTCGGGGTATCCACGAGATGAGCTACCGGCATAAGAATAGCCATGAGGATCCATCGGAGCTCATCAAGCGAAGTACCTCGCACAAGAAAAGCAAAACAACCAAGGCACACGAGACCAAGAAACGAAAAACACAAAAATAAAACTAAAACGACATAATATGTACAAGAACACACATAGCAGAGAGCAAGAGAAATAGAAAATAAGCAAATAATCAAGAGAAACACGCAAAATCAAGAAAAATCCACAAAAAGCAAGAGAAACACAGAAACAAACGACAACTAGATAGCAAACTTGGCGTCCTACTCGCCTTCCCCGGCAACGGTGCCATTTTGTTTGTAGTATTTTTGGGCATGTGGTAACCGAGCTACCCGACTCGGGTCGTTCTCAAAAGAAGGCTGTTCGGAGCTTCGTTTACTGCCTAGTCGTCAAGGTCACACAACCAAAAAGGTCCTAAACATTCTACTCGCAAGTTGTGGATTCGAATTTAAGCTAAATTAATCTACGAGATAAGAGCAATCGAAAGCAATTAACTAAGCACGCAAGAGGATGAAAGAAATCAAGGGGGAAAGAGAGATCTTGGTTCACCGGAGTCTCTATGATCAAACACACACAAATAACCGAACATTGCCATGCTAGCTAAAACCCCAGGAAGCTAAATCAAACTCTAGCACAAAACGAGCAAGCATTTAACTCCTAATCACACTTAGTCAAGCATTCTCGATCCAAAGATTCAATCTTTTCCTCCAAGCAATACAAGCACAATATCAATTTTCACAAAAGCAAAAAAAGATATACGAAGTAATGGGGCTTAAGACTAAGTACCCACTCTTACACGCACTTGCAAAGAGAAACGAAGTCAAAAGCTTGAAACTTTACTCGAAACAATGTCGCCGAAAATTCGCCGGAAAACTTGATTCATAAGCTCCCAACCAAAACATAAAAAAAAAGAAAAGAGGAGAGAGAAGAGAGAAAATGGAGAGGATTTCCCAACTTATAAGTTGGGAAATGAGGGTTGTTCCCAAAATTACAAAGCACAATGTCTATTTATAGCTACACCACAAACACACACTAAAAACACGCACATTTAGTAAAACACTCTCGAGCTGGCGAAAAATTCCGCAGGCCGCGGACAACATTGGCACGAGGTCGGCACGGGAAGGTACAGGCGCGGCGCGAGGAATGTGGAGCACTCTCAACCTGGCGGCGACCTTCGCGGGCGCAGACGGCAGGGAGGCAATACTCTCGAGCTGGCGGGGCACTTCGCGCGCGCGGGCTTGGCAGGTGCAACAACACTCTCGAGCTGGCGGGTCACTTCGCGGGTCGCGGGCTGCTGAAGGACATGCTCTCGAGGTCGCGGGGCGATTGGGGAGGCGCGGGTGCGAGAAAGTGGGCACTCTCGACCTGGCGGGCGTCTTCGCGAGGCGCGGGCGCGGGGAAAGTCGGCACTCGTGCGTCTTGGGCGCGGGTTGAGGCGCGCGGTCACGAGTGGCCCTGGGCAGCGGCACCCTCGAGGTCACGAGGTTGGCTCGATTTTGAAACTAAGATTGACACGGCTCGAAATTCTCGGAAATGACTCGAGATTCATTGAAAAGGTTTGTCTCTCGGGACTCGGTTCAACTTCTCTTATCATTCTCGGAATAATCCTGAAAATACACCCAAGAGCACGGAAAAGTACGCCAAAAATAGAATAAAGAGAAAGACAAAGAAAATACACGAAACACGATAAAATGGACCGGATGACACTAAAACGAACCTAAAAAGACAAAACTAAAACACATAAAACACACGAAAATAAGCACAAAAACACAATAAACACTGGCCTCGGCAATTTTTTTCCACGTACTGTGCGTGAACATCTGCGATAATTTTTTACTTTTCCCAAAGAGTTTGTAGGCTTTGTCTTCCACATCCTTGTTGATGTGCCACGTGCAGAGTAAGTGGGCTAATTCGTAAAAATGCCTCTGAATAGGAGTTATTAAACCAAACTCTCTGTCACTGACAACCACATTAGGATATACGTCTTGGCCTATCAGAAGTCTCAACTTATGTAGAACCCAGTCGTAACTGGCCTTTTTCTCGTCCCTGATGAGCGCATACGCAATTAGGAAGTTCTGCTTGCATGGCGTCATCCCAATCATCTCGACCAACAGCATCTTGTACCTGTGCAAATGAGATCAAGAAGACAAAAAATATAATCACATAAAACTTAACTCAATCAAACACACTATTTAATATTCATACTAATAAAGTATTTATAAAGTAATATACCTGTTGGTTTTGTACGTGGAATCTATGCCGACATACCAATGATATGTCTGGAATAGATTGACCGATGCAGGATGGGCCATGAATATATGCGTCAACGCTTTCGTGTTCGGATCGGCTTCTGCATAAACTGTATACTCGCTTCTCATGGCCAAATGCATAAGCTGGGTAGGAACGTCTCTACCCTCAGAATTCTCTTTCCGCAGCTTATCTATAAAGTTATACACCTATCACCGATTAGCGTTAATTATAATAATTATTATAATTTAAAACAAAAAAAAATTATTATATTAATAAATAAAAAAGTATATTAATTAATTTATTTGATAAAAAGAATTATTAACTATCATAATAATAATACATTATTAAATATAATAAAATTTATTAAAATTGGTGGAAGGAGGAGTATCCCAAAATATAAATATATATATTTATTAAAAGATACATATATATATTTATTATATATGTCGCCGATTAACGTTGTCTCCTGGATTTTTTTCCTGCAGCGCGACCATAATTTTTGTCGGGGACACCTGAGCGTCAGTCATATCACGAATAATTTTCTTAGATGAATCGCTGAGGCCGCTCAACTGTCGATGATCCTCAGGATACACAACAAGTGAATGGTTATGGTAGCCCTTCTCTGGTTTATTGGTACTTCTATGGATCATCCAGTATGGTTCGCCTGACACCTTTTTTACTTTTATCTCAAAAGGGCAATTGCACGCTTTCGTTTTTGTCTTTCTGGAATTTCCGCCTTTGCCTCTGTAGCGTTCGCATCTATGGCACCGATTAGCTTTAATTATAATAATTAGCGTTAATTATAATAATTATTAACACCTGTCACCGATTAGCGTTAATTATAATAATTATTGTCTCAAAAGGGCAATATACACCTGTCACCGATTAGCGTTAATTATAATAATTATTATAATTTAAACAAAAAAATTATTATATTAATAAATAAAAAAGTATATTAATTAATTTATTTGATAAAAAGAATTATTAACTATCATAATAATAATACATTATTAAATATAATAAAATTTAGGAGAAGTATCCCAAAATATAAATATATATATTTATTAAAAGATACATATATATTTATTATACATGTCGCCGATTAACGTTGTCTCCTGGATTTTTTTCCTGCAGCGCGACCATAATTTTTGCCAGGGACACCTAAGCGTCAGTCATATCACGAATAATATGCTTAGATGAATCGCTGAGGCCGTTCAACTGTCAATGACCCTCAGGGTACACAGCAAAGGAATGGTTATGGTAGCCCTTCTCTGGTTTATTGGTATTTCTATGGATCATCCAGTATGGCTCGCCTGACACCTTTTGTACTTTTATCTCAAAAGGGCAATTGCACGCTTTCATTTTTGTCTTTCTGGGATTTCCGCCTTTGCCTCTGTAGCGTTCGCCTCTATGGCACTTCAAAACCTTGACATTTCCTTTCTTTGTGTGTTTCGAAATTACTATTTGGAAACCATTCAGAATTGCCTGTTGTCTTGCAGATTCAATAGCCTCCAAATCACTAGTAAAAAATGAATGGGTATCGAAACCAAGACTGTAATCAATACCATCTCCTCCAAAATTTTTCCATGACTTCTGTAATATAGTACAATATTTATATTTTTAAAACATGTTAAATTATAATCTATAACATAATAATTTTTGAGTTCTAACATTATAACATCTTCATACTAATGTATAAGATAGTTAATTCTAACATGTAACATAATAATTTGTAACTAATAACACGATAATATTTAACGTCCAATTTATAGCATAATCAACTCTAACATGTGACATAATAATTTGTAACTCCTAACACGATAATGTCTAACGTCCAATTTATAACATAATCAAGTCCAACATGTAACATAATAATTTGTAACTCTTAATACGATAGTATCTAACGTCCAATTTATAACATAAGCAAGTCTAACATGTAACATAATAATTTGTAACTCTTAACACGATAGTATCTAACGTCCAATTTATAGCATAATCAAGTCTAACATGTAACATAATAATTTGTAACTCCTAACACGATAATATCTAACGTCCAATTTATAACACAATCAAATCTACTGTACAACATAATAATTTCTAACTCCTAATACGATAATATCGAACGTTCAATTTATAACATAATTATTTCGGATATATAACATAATAATGTATAATAATATTATTTAAAAAAAGAAAATGTCCGGTCAAGACGGCCGGCGATCACGTACGGCTTTTAGGTCGTTCGAACCGGCCGGCCGGACGTTTTTTGGACCGTCCGGTTTCGGCGGTCGGACGGTCTAAAAGCCGTACGCACATAATAATTTGTAACTCCTAACACGATAATATCTAACGTCCAATTTATAACATAATCAAATCTACTATACAACATACTAATTTTTAACTCCTAACACAATAATATCGAACGTTCAATTTATAACATAATTATTTCGAATATATAACATAATAATGTATAATAATATTATTTAAAAAAAGAAAATGTCCGGTCAAGACCGGCCCTCGCGGCCGGACACCTTTTAGACCGATCGGCCGGCGATCGCGTATGGCTTTTAGGTCGTTCGAACCGGCCGGCCGGACGTTTTTTGGACCGTCCGGTTTCGGCGGTCGGACGGTCTAAAAGCCGTACGCGATCGCCAACCGGACGGTGAAAATTCGTACCTCGAAATTTGAAGACATTTCGCCGTACACTTTGCTCTGATATGTTTTGAAAAAATGAAAAGGGAAAAATCGTCCAAGGAAGCGGTGACTAGTAATAGCGGACGGTAAATAATAATGCCCTTTCATTTTTATTGCATTATATTATATTAATTTTAATTCAACCATGAATAATATTATTGTTGGATATCTAAATTGTAAACATTACTATCATATCGTAAAAGAAAGTCTAATACCTAAGCTACAAATCTGATTATAGGATTTTAATGTACAATAGAGTCTTTAATTAATGATCGAGAGGTAATATTGAACTTCAAAAAAATAAAATCCTATATACGCACTCAGTTAATTAGCCTATTTAAACTACCACAAACCTATATAACAATTTTTGGCGTATGGTAAGTTGGATAATCTTGAAGTAGACTGATTTGTCATTATCTTAAAATTTAAAATTTTATATAAAATAAAATAGTCATATAGTAACTATTGTTATAATGATTTCTTTTCAACAACTATTAGCTTTTTTTTTTTAATCACAACCATAAGCCCCGCCGACACCCCGCCGAGAATAGCCTAAGTGGCTATCCACACCAACCTCTTTCATTTGGTTCGGATCCTCTCACGTGTACTGAGTGATTTGTTCTAAAAACAGTATTGCACTTCAAAACTTTTAATTTTCATTTTAGGATATGTAAAATCATTAATTTCATGATAATTACTAGTCATACTTAATTACATATTTAGTTTTACATTTCAATTTATCTATAATTGTTCGTTTGACCTATCATGAAATACACATTATTAAATTTATTCCTTTTTCTTTTTCTTTTTTCTTTTTCAATTCATTATATTATATTATTTTAATTCAATTGGGAAAAAATTGTCGTTGGAAATCAAAATTGCAATCATTAATATTATATCGTCAAAGAATGTCTAATACCTATTCAACTTGGAAAATACAACTGTTGGATATCAAAATTGTAATCATTACTATTATATTGTCTAATACCTACACTACAAAATTTGTTTACAGGATTTATTATATGAATAGATCCTTATTGTGTTTAAATTAGTTTGGCTGATTAGATTTTTTTATTGAAATTATGCTTTTACAATATCCCTATTAAAATTATATCAAATATAAGGACTTCTTAGTCAAACTATTTTTTTTTCACCAAAAATCATTCCTTAATAGTGTAGATAACTAATTTTCAGTTTGTAAAATTGAAGATACTTCTTCCTCCGATTTTCTCTTTGTTCGACATTCGACTATAAAGAATAATCAAGAAGTTTTGACTAAGCATTTCTCATAAGTGAATGACTCATTTCTTAGTTTTGCATAAAAAAATATTTGTACATCTCATCACTACATAATAATAATAATAATAATAATAATAATAATAATAATAATAATAATAATAATACTAATAGCAATAATAATAATAATAATAATAATTTGGTTTTGATGTGGCAAATGAGTGAAGAATCACAAGCATAATAGATGAGTGCATATCTTATAGATTGAATCCGGCAAAAATTCAATTTTGGTCCGCTAACTTGTCCATTGTCCATTTTTGGTACACTATCTTTTCCCTCATAAAAAATGGTCCATTATGTTACACTTTTCATCAGTTTTAGTACACTAATCCCGTGGCCCGGGATTACGAGATGCCAAATCAGATTTTTATCCTACCACGTCAATATCTTATCCCTCCACGTAGTTCCAATCCTGATCCACGTAATCTTGTAATCCCGCCAACTGGAGTAGCGTACTAAAACTGATGAAAAGAGTAACATAATGAACCATTTTTTATGAGGGGAAAGATAGTGTATCAAAAATGAATAATGGACAAGTTAGCGGACCAAAATTAGATTTTTGCGGATTGAATCCTTTTACTTTGTACGGTATTTTAACAATGAATTTGGATACGAATAATTCTATAGAATCACGTTATAGTCCAATCGGATTTCTGAATAAAATTTTTGAAATGACACATATATAGAAGCAAATATAATGTAATTTATTATCAGTTATGTGCAACGCACAGATTGTGTAGTAATTTTAAAAATAGATATTTTTATATAATTTTGCATAATTTAAATTTTATATAACATTTACAATAAATTAAATAGGTAAACTGTATTACATATTGATTCCATGTTTTTAATATATAAATATTATTTAATAAAAAATTTTAATTTATATATATTAATGAATATCTATTACTCGTGCATAGCACGAGATTTGTACTAGTCTCGTGTTAAAATAAGATTATGTTTTCATATATTGAGAGTTTTTGCCGAATTTAGAATTTTCAGGTATTTTGTGCTCGATTTTTATTAGTTAGTGGACATTTATGCAATCAGAAGTGTTCAAGCAAAATAGTCATTACAGTACATATTTTTCAACTTTGCCTGAACTAAAATACTATTTCAAACAAACAATATTAACATAGAGAAAATGTTTATCCCCTTGTTTTTTGTTAATTATATGTGAGTGTTAATTAAAGATTCGGTCAACTATCTCCTACTCCTAACAACCAAATTAATTAATCTCTCAACAAATATGCTAACCTCTCCATCTACTCGGATTTAATTAAGCCAACAACCTATTAGTTGTTCTTTTTCATCTCTATAAATTGGAAGCAGACCATTTGATGAAAGACACAAAAAAGGAGAGAAGAAACACGGCAGAGAAAGAAAGAAAAGAAAGGGAAGAAAGTAGAAGAAAAAGAATGGAAAAATTATTCCTAAATAATATTGGAGGGACAAAAATATCAGAGAGAAAAATATAGAAATATTTATTTGTTATCAAAATAACAAAAGAGTGATATTTTTATTCCTATTTTTAAGTGCTCAATTCTCGACTCCGTTTCAGTTCGCCGGAGCTCGTAAATCTGGTGTGCTATAGATTTAGAGACGTTTGCCGTTGTATCTTTGGGGAAGTTACGCCTGAACCGTTAGCTGCCACACGGGGCGTATTCTTCTTGCGGAAAGAGTTTTACTCGCCTCGGCTAAAATCTTTCCGTTTTAATTTTTAATTTATTTTTCGGTTGTAATTTATTTTTCAGTTCGATTGTAATTTTCTATTTTATAGATTATTTGTAAGAACTGAAAAATACATATCAGTTCGTAGGATTCCCGTGTAATTTTTTATACCCGTGATCTAACAATCGCAAGAAGAATATTTCAACCTACTGGACTGATGGCTTCCACCGGAAATGGTTCCAACACTCAGCATCCGATCAATCATGTACCTGCTGTCTATGTCCCTACTGCCGAGAAGCCCGAAAAATTCAATGGGCTTGATTTTAAAAGGTGGCAACAAAAGATGCATTTTTACCAGACCACTTTGGGTTTGGTGAAATACCTGAAGGACGACCCCCCGGTTATTGCTGAAAATGAGACCAATACTGAACTACGCACTGCGTACGAAGCTTGGGGGCAAGGTGATTACCTTTGCCGTAACTATGTCCTGAACGGACTTAGTAACGAGTTGTACAATGTGTACAGCTCGGTTGGTTCTGCCAAAGAGCTTTGGGCTGCTTTGGAGAAGAAGTACAAGACTGAGGATGCCGGGGCGAAGAAATTCGTCGTCGGCAAGTTTCTTGACTTCAAAATGGTTGACATTAAGACCGTTGTGTCTCAAGTGCAAGAGTTCCAACTCATCTTGCACGATATTCATGCTGAGGGAATGTCTCTGAGCGAGTCATTCCAAGTTGCGGCTGTGATTGAAAAACTGCCGACGGGTTGGAAAAACTTCAAGAACTACCTCAAACATAAGAGGAAGGAAATGAGTCTTGAAGACTTGATTGTTCGTCTTCGTATTGAGGAGGACAATCGTAATTCATCGGAGAAAATTCCGATGATGGAGGCTCGTGCTAACTTGATAGAGCAAGGCAACTCGAGCAAGAGAAAGTCCCTAGACAAAGGGAAGCAGCCTACCAAGGTTTGGAAGTTTACCGGAACTTGTTATAATTGTGGAAAGCCGAACCATATGGCTAAAGACTGCAAGAGGTCAAAGAAGGCTGGGCCAAAGAAAGGTAAACCGAGTGCCCTTGTTGCTGAACACGGGCCTGTGCCGGGTGAACTAACCGACTTTGATATGTCGGCTGTGGTGTTTGAAGCCAATATGGTGGATAACCCAAGGGAGTGGTACATCGATACTGGTGCCACTCGTCATGTGTGTTCCGATAAGGAGGTATTTTCTGAATACACTCCTGCTAAGAGTCGGAAACTTTACATGGCAAACTCCGCCACGGCTGATGTGGCTGGAGTGGGCACTGTGGTGCTGAAGCTGACTTCTGGAAAGGAGTTGAAGCTTAAGGATGTTCTGCATGTCCCAGACATCCGCAAGAATTTGGTCTCCGGATCTCTTCTTGTTGAGCATGGATTTAGGCTAGTATTTGATGCTAAGAAATTTATTCTTAGTAAGTTTGGAACTTTCCTTGGTCGTGGCTATCTCGACAAGGGTATGTTCAAAATGAATGTAATGGCCGTGAGCCGTGTACCCGTTTTAAATGATAATGAAAAGCATATTTCTGTTTATACCGTTGAGTACTCTAATTTATGGCATATTAGATTGGGGCATGTAAATCTAAATGCAATTAAACGGTTGATGAATTTAGAATTAATTCCCAATTCTAAATTTGAGACAAATACAAAATGTGAAATTTGTATTGAAGCAAAAATGGCTAAGTTGCCTTTTCACTCGGTGGAAAGGAGTACTGAACCATTAGGCTTAATCCATACTGATGTATGTGATATGAAAAGTGTGCAAACAAGAACGGGTAAAAAGTATTTTATTACTTTTATCGATGATTGCACAAGGTTTTGCTACTTATATTTATTAAGAAGCAAAGACGAGGCTGTGGAAGCATTTAAAATCTATAAGACCGAAATTGAAAATCAACTCGGCAAAAGGATTAAAATAATCCGAAGTGATAGGGGTGGGGAGTATGTAGCTCCTTTTGAACAAATATGTTCTGAATGGCATAATTTATCAAACGACAGCCCTTTATTCTCCACAGTCGAACGGTGTTGCTGAACGCAAGAACCGTACGTTAAAAGAAATGATGAATGCCATGTTGTTAAATTCAGGATTACCACAGAACATGTGGGGGGAAGCTGTTTTAACAGCAAATCATATCTTGAATAAAATACCACCTAAAGGGAAAGATGAGACTCCTTACGAAATGTGGAAAAATCGTAAGCCGTCTTATAAATACCTGAAAGTGTGGGGGTGTTTGGCTAAGGTTTCAGTACCGGAACCCAAACAAATGAGAATCGGGCCAAAGACGGTCGATTGTGTATTTATTGGATATGCGTACAATAGTACAGCATATAGATTTCTGGTTCATAAATCAGAAAATCCAGAGGTAGCTGTTGGTACCACGATTGAGTCGAGGAATGCTATATTCTTCGAGAATATTTTTCCTCTGAAGGAAAGAGCAGAATCTAGTTCTAATAAACGAACATATGAAACTGCTAGTGGTTCTGTACCAGAGGGTACTGCTAAAGACCCGAGACGTAGTAAAAGGGTAAAAACGGCGAAAACGTTTGGACCTGATTTTATTACGTACATGTTGGACGATGAACCGAGTTCTCTTAAGGAAGTTTTGTCCAGCCCAGATGACCACTCTGGGAAGAAGCTGTAAATAGCGAAATCGAGTCCATTATGCAGAACCATACTTGGGAGTTGGTTGATCTCCCTGATGGTTGTAAACCTTTAGGATGCAAGTGGATTCTAAAGAAGAAATATAAAGCTGATGGATCGATTGATAAGTTTAAAGCACGATTGGTGGTCAAAGGCTTTAAACAAAAGGAAGGGTATGATTTCTTTGATACCTATTCACCAGTTACGCGTTTAGCGTCGATAAGAGTGCTTCTCTCGATTGCTGCTTTGCACAATCTTGAGATTCACCAAATGGATGTCAAGACGGCATTTTTAAATGGTGAATTGGAAGAAGAAATATACATGGAACAACCTGAAGGGTTTGTTGCACCTGGACAAGAGAGAAAGGTGTGTAGATTGATCAAATCCTTGTACGGACTGAAACAAGCTCCGAAACAATGGCCTTTGAAATTTGATGACGTGATGTTGTCAAATGATTTCAAAATCAACGAATGTGACAAATGTGTTTATGTCAAGAGTACATCAAATGCATTTGTGATTGTATGTCTATATGTAGACGATATGTTGATCATGGGGAGTAGCTATGAAGTGATCATGGATACAAAAAGAATGTTGAAAAGAAATTTCGACATGAAAGATATGGGTTTGGCTGATGTTATTCTTGGAATAAGGATTATCAGAACCCAAGATGGAATTGTCTTGTCACAATCTCATTATGTAGAGAAAGTGCTCAAGAAATTTGATACCTATGACGGTGCACAGTCTAGGTGTAAGACACCCATTGATCTTAGTATAAATCTGGTAGCCAATAAAGGTCAACCAGTGGCTCAGTTGGAATATTCACGGATAATAGGAAGTCTGATGTACTTGAAGAATTGTACACGACCAGACTTGGCCTACCCGGTGAATAAGTTGAGTAGATTTACGAGCAATCCCAGTCATGAACACTGGAATGCTTTGAGAAGGGTACTTAAGTACTTAAGGTACATTCTTGAATACGGGCTAAAATACTCGAGATACCCAGCCGTACTTGAAGGGTACTGTGATGCAAGCTGGATATCAGATTCGAGAGATTCTCGCTCCACTAGCGGATACGTTTTCTGTATTGGAGGAGGTGCAGTTTCGTGGAAATCCAGAAAACAAACGTGTATAGCTCGGTCAACGATGGAATCGGAATTCATCGCTTTAGATAAAGCTGGTGAAGAAGCCGAGTGGCTTAGAAATTTTTTATCCGATATTCCATGTTGGGATAAGACTTTGCCGCCTGTGATGATTCATTGTGATAGCCAAGCTGCTATAGGTAGGGCGCAAAGTAACTTGTATAACGGTAAGTCTAGACATATTCGTCGTAGACATAATACCGTACGCCAATTGATCACAAATGGTGTTATTTCCATTGACTATGTGAAGTCTAAAGAAAATTTGGCTGATCCTTTGACGAAAGGATTGAATAGAGATCAATTGGTAGTTTTGCTAGAGGGAATGGGCTTAAAAATCCACAATGTAAAGAATGATCATAGTGGTAACCCTACCATGCTAAGTGGAGATCCCACGAACTTGGTTCAAAGGGAAAACTAAGCTATGAAAATTCAGTTGAGCACTTGGAACATATGAATGTCCTAAGCTATTCCCTAGAGCACTCCAAGTGCAAGATGACATGTTGATTGTGGTGAGGGTAAGTCATGTGGACTTTTAATGAATTCCTAACCTTGTAATGTGGAGTATGACAGGATTCTCTTGATAGGGAGGTCACCTATATAAGTGTGAAGTGTGGGCCGCTTCAAATGTAAACACTTATGAATCCATTGTGTTGTCCATGGCCAAAACGGACACAACGATAGAACGGAATGGAGTTAAGACTCTATTGTGTGAATGTCATTGTCTCGGTGTACACTATGGAGGAATAGTTCAAGGCATTATGTCCACTAGGCCACCAGTGCATCCGATGATATTTACAAAGAAAGGTTCAAAGCCAAAAGCTACCTTCTCTGATACAATAGAGTTTTGTGAGGATTGAGCACATAGTATATTATATTTAATTTACACTCATGTGGGGGATTGTTAATTATATGTGAGTGTTAATTAAAGATTCGGTCAACTATCTCCTACTCCTAACAACCAAATTAATTAATCTCTCAACAAATATGCTAACCTCTCCATCTACTCGGATTTAATTAAGCCAACAACCTATTAGTTGTTCTTTTTCATCTCTATAAATTGGAAGCAGACCATTTGATGAAAGACACAGAAAAGGAGAGAAGAAACACGGCAGAGAAAGAAAGAAAAGAAAGGGAAGAAAGTAGAAGAAAAAGAATGGAAAAATTATTCCTAAATAATATTGGAGGGACAAAAATATCAGAGAAAAAAATATAGAAATATTTATTTGTTATCAAAATAACAAAAGAGTGATATTTTTATTCCTATTTTTAAGTGCTCAATTCTCGACTCCGTTTCAGTTCGCCGGAGCTCGTAAATCTGGTGTGCTACAGATTTAGAGACGTTTGCCGTTATATCTTTGGGGAAGTTACGCCTGAACCGTTAGCTGCCACACGGGGCGTATTCTTCTTGCGGAAAGAGTTTTACTCGCCTCGGCTAAAATCTTTCCGTTTTAATTTTTAATTTATTTTTCGGTTGTAATTTATTTTTCAGTTCGATTGTAATTTTCTATTTTATAGATTATTTGTAAGAACTGAAAAATACATATCAGTTCGTAGGATTCCCGTGTAATTTTTTATACCCGTGATCTAACATTTTTTTTGTTCGTGTATGCTCTTTTTTTATCTTAACTTTTAAATATTATCATTATAAAAGTGGTATTTTTAACTTCGATATATGACACAATTCATTGTGTAAAAAGCTTCTTTTGTTTTATTAATAACAAATAATAATTCAGATAAATGAATAAACCATATAAATATGAAAAAAACATAATTTAAAACTACAACAAAAACTATATATATATCACGTGCATCGCAGGCACGTACACTTTACTACTTGTTTAAAATAAGTAAATAATAAAATGCTACAGAAACAACAAACAAGTAGTATACCTCAAACAAGACATATTATTATTATTATTATTATTGGCATAGCCTTATTACATATGTGAGTTATTACGATACAGTTAAGAGTAAGTAAACAAGGAAACTACTGTATTAATCCTGAGTAGCGTTGATCCAACTAACAGCAACTGGACTCCCCACCACATTATTCCCATTCGACCATTCGATTCTGCCGAACGCGTTTGTACCGGGCGACATCTGGGTTGCTACCACCGTCAACTTGTAAGACTTTGCTTCGTTCTTTTGGCCGAAAACCAATGTTTTAGGAGTAACAGAAATCTTGGCTGACGGTCTTGGTGAATATATCGAGACTCGGTATGTCGTCCCATTTTCTCCCACGTTTGTGAGTGTTCTCCTAAAAACCACGGTTGTTTTACAATTTCCAGATGGGGGAATGGTGGCTGCAAAGGAAGGGTAATTGAGGTCGTTGACGCTGTATGATTTTTTGGGCTGGCAACGGAATTTTGTTGTTTTCCCTGCAAGGGTCTTGATTCTAGAAGAAGTATAATTTATTGCACAGAGAAAGTTCAAATAATCGTTCGTGGTTAGGTTGTAGACTAGGCCTGGGTTGAGGGCGGTGATAGGGGACACATGCCCGGAACCATGATCGAATGGGGTGGACGCGTTGTTGGTGGCTTCATCCAGCAACGGGCTCCCGTCCTCGTAATTGGAGTAAGCCGTGGTCATGAGAGCCGAACGAATGGCGGCAGGGCTCCACTCAGGGTGGGCCGCCTTTAGCAGGGCCGCGAGGCCGCTGACGTGGGGGCACGACATGGACGTGCCAGTGATTATGTTGAATTGGACTTTGCGTTTGTCGATATCTAAGCCGGTGGGACCATCAGCATCTGTCCATCCAGCTAGGATGTTCACCCCGGGCGCAATGAGGTCCGGTTTTAGGATTTCGGGGGTGATAAGGTTGGGTCCCCTAGAGCTGAAGGCTGCGACAACCAGGGAAGGCTTGACGTCCACCCTAGTTATCCCTCGCAACAAAGTGGCCTTGGCATTGGATCTATAGGACAACAAATACCTTCTTATCCCACGCCCCGACTTTGCGCCGACCATCGTGGCCGGGATCATGTGAGCGTCTGCTTCCAGCTCCTCCCCTTCCTTGTCAGTATTAGCCAAAATCATCCCTAAACCCCCAGCTTCTTTCACCACTGCGCCTTTCTCAACTCTTAAATTCACCCCGCGGTCACACAACACAATCTTATTTCTAACTTTCTCTGGGGTGAGGGTCCCGTTAATGCAAAGATTGCTGCCGTTGTTGCTCACATATCCAGCGTACACGAGATCACCGGACAGTGGCTTTCGAAGGCTGTAGAGTGAGGTGCCGGCGTAACTCGTTCTGTCCCCGAGCATGAC
Organism: Striga asiatica; assembly: GCA_008636005.1. Lineage (NCBI taxonomy): Eukaryota > Viridiplantae > Streptophyta > Magnoliopsida > Lamiales > Orobanchaceae > Striga > Striga asiatica. The sequence continues at coordinate 958,686 of BKCP01002336.1, forward strand.
ATCCGCCGGGAAGTCGCGGTCAAGGGTCCCCGCACCGACGGTCGTTATCCACGGTGCAATGTTTTCCGTGCTGTACGGGTAGGGGCCATTGTTTCCTGCGGCGCACGAAACGAGGATGCCTCTATCAGTTGCAGCGAAAGCTCCAAGTGAGATCGCATTGTCGTAATCAGTTGGATCGCCAACCAGCGACAACGACATCACGTGGACGCCATCTTTGATGGCATGGTCCATACCTGCCAGTATGTCAGAATCGAAACACCCGGGTTTCCAGCAGACTTTGTATGATGCGACCCGAGCAGTGGATGCCATCCCCCGCGCCGTCCCGCTAGCGAAGCCCAGCAGGTTGGCGCCTTGGACAGGGGACCCGACAGCAGTGCTTGCGGTGTGGGTCCCGTGGCCATTGTAGTCCCGTGGGGATATTGGCTCGCCATTCTTATTCCCACTGTAATTGAGATAAATTTGGTACCCTTTCGAGAAGGACCTCGCCCCAACCAATTTCCTGTTACAGCTGGATTTCGGGAAATCGATTGTCCCTTCACATCCCCCTTTCCAGCTACTCGGGATGGGTCCCAGCTGCCCCCCGTCACTGAAGCTCGGGTGTTGTGGCAACACGCCAGTGTCCAGGACCCCAACAACGACTTCACTCACAAGTTGGGGATCCGGAAGGAGTGAGCTCGATTTCTCGAGACCAAGAAATCGAGGGGTCCGGGTTGTGTGGAGCGTGTGGATTGTCTCTGGGATAACAGATATCACCCCCTCAAGGCCCTTCATCAGGTCAGCCTCCTCTGAAGTGAGGATGGTGGAGAAGCCATCAAAAACATTCTCGTAAATATAACTCGTCTCGGCTGTCTCGGACACAGACGCCAGAGACGAGGCATACCACGTCGAGTGATCGGGGAAACTCTTTGGCCGTTCGTCTCCAGCCATCTGAACGATGTATGTTTGCTTCACCGCCATTGTCACCTGCAAAATGGATAACAATATTGTAATACCCATCGCTGCAACTTTTACTATACTTTCCTTCCCCATTTTTTCTTTCTTTATTAAATTTTTCTAGCTCTCTCTATCTTTTTTCTCTCTTTAATGTATATGTCAAGATTTTTTAATTTTTTCTAGCTCTCTGTGTCTTTTTTCTCTCTTTAATGTACATATGTCAAGAAGATTGTCCCCATATATATAGATATAAGAGTGTATAAGCGGGATTTTGCGATATCTTGTCCAATAGACATTGCGACTTGTTGGTACTGATTTGTCCGCTAGTGTAAGGTTATTGTCCAATTTGTATTGATGTAAGTTGACATCACCTTGTAATTATTAATTTTTTTAGTACTATTTCTATCTTTCAAGGTAAAAAAAAGAAAGAAAGATAGGTATATTTTGTACTTGAGCAATAAATGCGGCTTTGTAATTTTATAGTTACTAGTTATGAGCACGTGCAATAGACGAGATATATATTTTATATAAAAAAATTGTGATTTTGAAATAATTTTTTCATATAATTATAGGGTCTATTCATTTTGTACATTATTAGCGGCACATATGGAAGAGAATAGCGGGAGAAAGGAAGAGAGTGGAACCGCACATATCTCAGCCCCAAACACCACCGAGGGGATGATTGAGCCACAACCAACTCTCTCAACCTCGTCAGAAGTCCGCCACTCTCTCAACTCTTCTCAGCCGATCGCGATCGGCGGTCGGACGCCAGAAAAACCGCGCACGATCGCGGTCCGAACGGACCAAACCGGAGCGGCCCCGCCGGCCGTACACTTTTTTTTCAATAATAATAATTATTTATTATAATATATAATTAATTATGAATTATAAAAATAATAATAATAATAATGAAAAATTATAAATAATAATAATAATAATAATAATAATAATAATAATAATAATAATAATAATCATAATCATAATAATTAGAATTAAGTATAATAATAAATATAAATTAAAATTAATTATAATAATTATAATAATAATTTGTAATAATAATTATAATAAAAATTATAAATAATTACAATCATAATTATAATTATAATAATAATTATAATAATAATTATAAATTAGAAATAATTATAATTATAATTATAAATTAGAATTAATTGTAATAATTATAATAATAATTATAAATTATAATAATAATAACTTGAATAAATTATAATAATAAAATTTATAAATTAAATTAAAAATAAATTATAATCTATTTTAATAGTTATTACAATAATTATTACATATGAAAAAATTACTAATTATATTTTTTATTCAAGGTGTTAGCAGACCTGGACAATCTTCTGCCAGGGACGACGACGAGGCGTTCGATGACTATTATGATGGTTCTGGTACCCGACACACTAGAAGTCGGGGTGTCAATGCGTCCGTTCGTTAGGACAGACAGACGATGATCGATCAGGCTCGGAAGGTACAGACTGATCTGGCTAGCCAAAGTTCAAGACCCCCCGCACCTGTACGAGATGGTCCGCAGGGATATCATTTTGAGGGCCAGCCAAGCAGTTCGCGACTTCCCAGAGTCGTACCGTACGGTGAGCATGGATATTATTATCCTGGCCAGGCAGACAGTTTGATGCCCCCGGCACCAGGACCGTACCATCAGCGGGTATATTCTTTTCCTCGCCACGCAGGGAAGTCGATATCCCGCGCACGTGCACCATTACCTTACGGTCAGCAGGGATATCCTGATAAGTCGTACGGCGAGATAAAGCAGGGTTTAAAGGAGTCTGACGAGGACGACTCTTTCACATGATCAGGACCACCCGCACTACCCCCAGAGGGAGCTCCCACCACAGCATTTTGCACGACCCGCACAGCTTACGGGTCCTAACCAGCCTATCCCTCCTGTACAGGCTGTTCGTCCTGTACAGGCTGTTCGTCCTACACATGCTGCTCCTCAACGAAAGGCTGGGGGGCGTTTTGGTAGCGGTGCATCCTCATCAGGTAAATAATTTACGTATTTATTGTTGTTTAATTAGCTAGAAAAGTATTATAAATATTTTTTATTATTGTTATAATAAAAAATGTAACGTTTCTACATTAATTAGTAATATTTGAATTTTACCATACTACTACTACTAAATGTTCTCCCTTTGACACTTATTGAATTGTATTAAAGATGTAGTAATATTATATAATAAATTAGTTTAAAATTGTCATTATACTTTATTAATGTAAAATGTACTGTTTCTACGTTAATTGAAAATAGGTTTTATTAAATAGGTTTTATTTAATGCATCTGCCAGCAAGTGTATATATACAGATATGTTATATTCTATTGCAGGTACTAGCAAACGAGCTAGGACCGATAAAGATGAACCCTAGATCGTTAAAGGCACAGTGGCCGTTGGGCCCATTGATGGGAGTGTCATCCCTAGCTTTCTAGGGCACATCGCCTCCCGCATGTGGAGTGGAGATTTTAGGGGCATGCTGAAATACCAGAACAGACTGAGAGCGGTCGAGAATCTGAGGAGTTAGCGTGATGAGATGTCTCCCGATGCAAAAGCTCTGATCGGAGACACCGGGCTGTCACATCTGGTGGACTCCATGCACAGCCACTTGGACACTCCACTGCTTTCTGCGTTTGTGGAGCGATGGCAGCCGGATGCTAACTCGTTTCACCTGCTTTTTGGTGAAATGAGCATCATGCTGCATGACGTCCGCACCATTTTGGGCGTTCCTGTGGAGGGAGCCGTGGTCGCTGAGGACCCGGATTCAGACGGGCTCAGCATGATGTTACTTTTAGTCACCAAGGGTCAACTCATGAGTTCGTTCTGGCAGCGTGGTTCGGTGGTCGAAGTCTCAATTGTGGAGGCATTCATGGGGAAAGGCCGACCGACTAAGGATGAGGCGGGTGCTTGGATGTGAGTGATGCTGGCTACCACCTTGTTCGTTGGCAAGAGTGGTAGTAGAGTGACCCCCAAGCTCTTGCACGAGGTGCTCGATAGCTTGGATACAATTGGGGTTACTCATGGGGATCGGCTACACTGGCATACTTGTACAGACAACTAGGTATTGCCAACCGAGGGGACTCCAGTGGACTGTCGGGCTGCTTGGCTCTTCTGTAGACCTGGATATATAAGTATTTCCCCAATTTCCGACCCCAGAGGCGTCTATCCATCGGTTCTGACTGTGTCGCACGATCTTGCTCGTGGAGCGTAGGGACGGCGCCAATGTCAAACAATCGGCTCACACGAACGTATGTTCCTACGCTTCGAGACAGACTCGTTCTCCTGAGAGTCCTGATGGGTCGACTCAGGAGAACGAGCCTTTCTCACAGCTTGGGAACATACGTTCGTGAACCACATTCTATGAATAGGTGGTAATGGACAATCAGGAGTCAAATCTAAACGAATGTAGTGTTCGTAACTACCAAGATGACACATGACAATCTCACGACATGGTCCTCTAGCCATTGATCGTGCACAGAGCGGCAACATTGTCATGATGTACATGTTGTGCTGCCCACTCGCGGACCAGAGCTCAACAAAACGACAACCGCATTAAATAGTGTTGCAACAAGGTAGAGGTCCTGCGGAACTTCGAACCAGTGACCCGGTCCACAAGTGCCCCCGTCCCACCTTATTCGTATGAGTGCGGCATCGATATCCCTAAAATAGATGTAGTCGTACAAGGTACGGTGGCTTTGGATCTCCTTCGCAATGTTGCCTCTTATGACTGGCCACATTTGTTGGTTACCATACACGTAACTCGCGATGACCCGAAATCTGCAGTTCCCATCCGCCTCCACATTCAGGCAACTCACTTCGTAGTCCAACATAAACCATGGGATTCTTTGCCACATTGTAAAATCAAATATATTTGTCGGTCTAATCTATGCAATATCATAATAGTTTCACTTCACAATATATACAATTATATAAATACTTTAATTAACGTTCAGCTATATTAAAAAAATATATCACCTGGTGCCCCTTGTGACTGTTGAGAAGATGAGCTTGTCTGTCCACGCGAAGAAGTGGTCGTACGGTTCGATTTCTGACCTCGCGATATATCCCTGTACTCCCAAGAAAATGGTTTACGCTTAGTTGAATTGGTTTTCTTAGGACGACCTCGCCGGTTTTCGTAAACCTCAGGTACTGCATAATCCTGTTGGTCAGGGTAAAGATGACTGTACATGAACTGATTCATGTACCGCATCGTCGCGGGATCGCCCGTTTCAACCTCATTCACAAGCGTCCGAAAGAACTCCGCATCTGACCATGCACCCATGCTCGCCTGGCTCTGGTGACCCGTCCCTATAAGTATACGATAAATAATTCAATGAATTAAACCAAATAATGTACTTTAATTACATAAGTTGTAATTAAAAATGAAACAACAAGTAGAAAATTATAAATAAAACATTAATCTTATATTACCTGGCTCTAACATCTATAGCGTTCTACAGAACTGGTGAATCATTCCGAGATTAATCGAAATTTTAGAATTATATACCGTACGGAACAGACGGACACAAGGAAGTCCATGAGTCGCTTGCAATTCACAGCCGCAGCGCTCGTAAACTTCATAGCTCAAGTCATGCATCCTCGTAACCTCAGAGTTCAATAAACTCAGGCAGTAATGCGAGACCCTTAGTATCACGCTCGCGAAAAGGATTCCCTTATACTGCGTACTCTTCTTAACCCTTGAAGCCTCAAGCGCTGACTTGATAATACATTACATAACATTAGATTATAATTAATGCAGTAATATAATAACACAGTTAAATATTGCACTATGTACCTGATTTCAGTCAATTGAGAATCGATATGCTTATTAATCTTCTGCCAAATTGTATCGAGCGCGCCAGTGAATGTGTGAAGCCACTACTTCAACATAGAGTGGACACTTTTTACCCTACAGGAAGTTGTGTTTCCAAAATGTGCTACCTGGTTGGTCCAAGCTTTCACAAACTTCTCCTTGTGCCCTAACCATATGTTCTCCACATATTGTACCACTTGTGGAGACTTCGAGTATTTTGCGCGCATCTCGGCAATGGCATCATTGTAGTCATCGAACGTACTGGCCTCGGCAATTTTTTTCCACGTACTGTGCGTGAACATCTGCGATAATTTTTTACTTTTCCCAAAGAGTTTGTAGGCTTTGTCTTCCACATCCTTGTTGATGTGCCACGTGCAGAGTAAGTGGGCTAATTCGTAAAAATGCCTCTGAATAGGAGTTATTAAACCAAACTCTCTGTCACTGACAACCACATTAGGATATACGTCTTGGCCTATCAGAAGTCTCAACTTATGTAGAACCCAGTCGTAACTGGCCTTTTTCTCGTCCCTGATGAGCGCATACGCAATTAGGAAGTTCTGGTTGCATGGCGTCATCCCAATCATCTCGACCAACGGCATCTTGTACCTGTGCAAATGAGATTAAACACACTATTTAATATTCATACTAATGAAGTATTTATAAAGTAATATACCTGTTGGTTTTGTACGTGGAATCTATGCCGACATACCAATGATATGTCTGGAATAGATTGACCGATGCAGGATGGGCCATGAATATATGCGTCAACGCTTTCGTGTTCGGATCGGCTTCTGCATAAACTGTATACTCGCTTCTCATGGCCAAATGCATAAGCTGGGTAGGAACGTCTCTACCCTCAGAATTCTCTTTCCGCAGCTTATCTATAAAGTTATACACCTATCACCGATTAGCGTTAATTATAATAATTATTATAATTTAAAACAAAAAAAAAATTATTATATTAATAAATAAAGAAGTATATTAATTAATTTATTTGATAAAAAGAATTATTAACTATCATAATAATAATACATTATTAAACATAATAAAATTTATTAAAATTGGTGGAAGGAGGAGTATCCCAAAATATAAATATATATATTTATTAAAAGATACATACATATATTTATTATATATGTCGCCGATTAACGTTGTCTCCTGGATTTTTTTCCTGCAGCGTGACCATAATTTTTGTCGGGGACACCTGAGCGGCAGTCATATCACGAATAATTTTCTTAGATGAATCGCTGAGGCCGCTCAACTGTCGATGATCCTCAGGATACACAACAAGGGAATGGTTATGGTAGCCCTTCTCTGGTTTATTGGTACTTCTATGGATCATCCAGAATGGTTCGCCTGACACCTTTTTTACTTTTATCTCAAAAGGGCAATTGCATGCTTTCGTTTTTGTCTTTCTGGAATTTCCGCCTTTGCCTCTGTAGCGTTCGCATCTATGGCACCGATTAGCGCTAATTATAATAATTAGCGTTAATTATAATAATTATTAACACCTGTCACCGATTAGCGTTAATTATAATAATTATTGTCTCAAAAGGGCAATATACACCTGTCACCGATTAGCGTTAATTATAATAATTATTATAACTTAAACAAAAAAATTATTATATTAATAAATAAAAAAGTATATTAATTAATTTATTTGATAAAAAGAATTATTAACTATCATAATAATAATACATTATTAAATATAATAAAATTTAGGAGAAGTATCCCAAAATATAAATATATATATTTATTAAAAAATACATATATATTTATTATACATGTCGCCGATTAACGTTGTCTCCTGGATTTTTTTCCTGCAGCGCGACCATAATTTTTGCCAGGGACACCTAAGCGTCAGTCATATCACGAATAATATTCTTAGATGAATCGCTGAGGCCGTTCAACTGTCAATGACCCTCAGGGTACACAACAAAGGAATGGTTATGGTAGCCCTTCTCTGGTTTATTGGTATTTCTATGGATCATCCAGTATGGCTCGCCTGACACCTTTTGTACTTTTATCTCAAAAGGGCAATTGCACGCTTTCATTTTTGTCTTTTTGGGATTTCCGCCTTTGCCTCTGTAGCGTTCGCCTCTATGGCACTTCAAAACCTTGACATTTCCTTTCTTTATGTGTTTCGAAATTACTATTTGGAAACCATTCAGAATTGCTTGTTGTCTTGCAGATTCAATAGCCTCCAAATCACTAGTAAAAAATGAATGGGTATCGAAACCAAGACTGTAATCAATACCATCTCCTCCAAAATTTTTCCATGACTTCTGTAATATATTACAATATTTATATTTTTAAAACATGTTAAATTATAATCTATAACATAATAATTTCTGAGTTCTAACATTATAACATCTTCATACTAATGTATAAGATAGTTAATTCTAACATGTAACATAATAATTTGTAACTAATAACACGATAATATTTAACGTCCAATTTATAGCATAATCAACTCTAACATGTGACATAATAATTTGTAACTCCTAACACGATAATGTCTAACGTCCAATTTATAACATAATCAAGTCCAACATGTAACATAATAATTTGTAACTCTTAACACGATAGTATCTAACGTCCAATTTATAACATAAGCAAGTCTAACATGTAACATAATAATTTGTAACTCCTAATACGATAGTATCTAACGTCCAATTTATAGCATAATCAAGTCTAACATGTAACATAATAATTTGTAACTCCTAACACGATAATATCTAACGTCCAATTTATAACATAATCAAATCTACTGTACAACATAATAATTTCTAACTCCTAATACGATAATATCGAACGTTCAATTTATAACATAATTATTTCGAATATATAACATAATAATGTATAATAATATTATTTAAAAAAAGAAAATGTCCGGTCAAGACCGGCCCTCGCGGCCGGACACCTTTTAGACCGACCGGCCGGCGATCACGTACGGCTTTTAGGTCGTTCGAACCGGCCGGCCGGACGTTTTTTGGACCGTCCGGTTTCGGCGGTCGGACGGTCTAAAAGCCGTACGCACATAATAATTTGTAACTCCTAACACGATAATATCTAACGTCCAATTTATAACATAATCAAATCTACTGTACAACATAATAATTTCTAACTCCTAACACGATAATATCGAACGTTCAATTTATAACATAATTATTTCGAATATATAACATAATAATGTATAATAATATTATTTAAAAAAAGAAAATGTCCGGTCAAGACCGGCCCTCGCGGCCGGACACCTTTTAGACCGATCGGCCGGCGATCGCGTATGGCTTTTAGGTCGTTCGAACCGGCCGACCGGACGTTTTTTGGACCGTCCGGTTTCGGCGGTCGGACGGTCTAAAAGCCGTACGCGATCGCCAACCGGACGGTGAAAATTCGTACCTCGAAATTTGAAGACATTTCGCCGTACACTTTGCTCTGATATGTTTTGAAAAAATGAAAATGGAAAAATCGTCCAAGGGAGCGGTGACTAGTAATAGGGGACGGTAAATAGTAATGCCCTTTCATTTTTATTGCATTATATTATATTAATTTTAATTCAACCATGAATAATATTATTGTTGGATATCTAAATTGTAAACATTACTATCATATCGTAAAAGAAAGTCTAATACCTAAGCTACAAATCTGATTATAGGATTTTAATGTACAATAGAGTCTTTGTCGATATCTATATTGTAAACATTACTATCATATCGTAAAAGAAAGTCTAATACCTAAGCTACAAAATCTGATTATAGGATTTTAATGTACAATAGAGTCTTTAATTAATGATCGAGAGGTAATATTGAACTTGAAAAAAATAAAATCCTATATACGCACTCAGTTAATTAGCTTGATTAAACTACCACAAACCTATATAACAATTTTTGGCGTATGGTAAGTTGGATAATCTTGAAGTAGACTGATTTGTTATTATCTTAAAATTTAAAATTTATATGAAATAAAATAGTGGGAAAATTTCAAAATTAGTCCCACAGATATGGGGGTGACAATTTTGGTCCCGACGGAATGGATAAAATATGAATAGTCCCACAGCTTTTAAAAAATGATCAAAAGTAGGACTTTTTCGCCGGATTTACTATTTCTGGCCCGGAGCGCCACGTGGCTCACACGTGGCTTATTTTTTACACGCTGGCATCCGACGTAGATAGGAAAAAATTCAAAACTAGTCCCACACGTATAGAGGGGTGACATTTTTGGTCCCGACGGAATGCATAATATTCAAAACTAGTCCCACAACTTGTAAAAAAATATGAACACGTCGGATGCCACGTGACGTTCCGGGCCGAAAATAGTAAATCCGGCGAAAAAGTCTTACTTTTGATCATTTTTTAAAAGTTGTGGGACTATTCATATTTTCTGCATTCCGTCGGGACCAAAATTGTCACCCTCTTATACCTGTAAGACTAATTTTGAAATTTTCCCTAAAATAGCCATATAGTAACTATTGTTATAATGATTTCTTTTCAACAACTATTAGTTTTTTTTTTAATCACAACCATAAGCCCCGCCGAGAATAGCTTAAGTGGCTATCCACACCAACCTCTTTCATTTGGTTCGGATCCTCTCACGTGTACTGAGTGATTTGTTCTAAAAACAGTATTGCACTTCAAAACTTTTAATTTGCATTCGAGGATATGTAAAATCATTATTTTCATGATAATTACTAGTCATACTTAATTACATAATTAGTTTTACATTTCAATTTATCTATAATTGTTCGTTTGACCTATCATGAAATACACATTATTGAATTTATTCCTTTTTCTTTTTCTTTTTTCGTTTTTACTTCATTATATTATATTATTTTAATTCAATTTGGAAAAAATTGTTGTTGGAAATCAAAATTGCAATCATTAATATTATATTGTAAAAGAATGTCTAATACCTATTCAACTTGGAAAATACTACTGTTGGATATCAAAATTGTAATCATTACTATTATATTGTCTAATACCTACACTACAAAATTTGTTTACAGGGTTTTATTATATGAATAGATCCTTATTGTGTTTAAATTAGTTTGGCTGATTAGATTTTTTTATTGAAATTATGTTTTTACAATATTCCTATTAAAATTATATCAAATATAAGGACTTCTTAGTCAAACTATTTTTTTTTTTCACAAAAATCATTCCTTAATATTGTAGATAACTAATTTTCAGTTTGTAAAATTGAAGATACTTCTTCCTCCGATTTTCTCATTGTTCGACATTCGACTATAAAGAATAATCAAGAAGTTTTGACTAAGCATTTCTCATAAGTGAATGACTCCTTTCTTAGTTTTGCATAAAAAAATATTTGTACATCTCATCACTACATAATAATAATAATAATAATAATAATAATAATAATAATAACAATAATAATAATAATAATAATAATAATAATAATTTGGTTTTGATGTGGCAAATGAGTGAAGAATCACAAGCGTAATAGATGAGTGCATATTTTATAGATTGAATCCGGCAAAAATTCAATTTTGGTCCGCTAACTTGTCCATTGTCCATTTTTGGTACATTATCTTTTTCCTCATAAAAAATAGTCCATTATGTTACACTTTTCATCAGTTTTAGTACACTAATCCCGTGGTCCGGGATTACGAGATGCCAAATCAGATTTTTATCCTACCACGTCAATATCTTATCCCTCCACGTAGTTCCAATCCTGATCCACGTAATGTTGTAATCTCGCCAACTGGAGTAGCGTACTAAAACTGATGAAAAGTGTAACATAATGAACCATTTTTATGAGGAGAAAGATAGTGTACCAAAAATGGACAATGAACAAGTTAGCGGACCAAAATTGGATTTTTGCGGATTGAATCCTTTTAATTTGTACGGTATTTTAACAATGAATTTGGATACGAATAATTCTATTGTCTTTAATATCTTGCTAACTAAGTTCGAGAATACAATACTGTTATGAATCGAAAAGTTATAGTCATGGCATCTATCAATGTGATCATGAGTTAAATTTATACTCTAAATTTAAAGTATCAATATCTCAACATGTGAAAACAATTTTTTAAATTTTTTTCTGAAACTTAGTTACCCAAAAGATGGACAATTATATATCAAAATATACTTATTCGAATTAATAGATCTTCCAAATTTTGTAATTGTGCTTGAAAAAAAATTAAGGCCAAAGTTGATTAATCCTATTTTATGGAGCTACATTTATACAATTTCTCTTGAATTTATTCAAGGTAGTTCTAGATAAAAGATGAGCTACAAAGTTAGTTCATGATATTCTCACCTCATGTTTACCCTTAAAGAAACAATGAATACCTCACTATAACAACTCGATTCCTTTTTTATTCTTCAAACTATATAAAAATTTAAATATAAACATTTTTTTTTTTCGGAACGATAAAGAATATTATGTAACAAAACGCACAAATATGTAAAGATACAACCCGTAGTTGAATAATAATACAACCAAAAGTTGAATAAACTGTGAGGTCAGGTCTGACGACTGCCTAGAATCCCGACAATAGCAACGGTAGAAACCAAAAACAAGACTCACTACACAACAAATACAACAAACACTAAGAAAAACTACAAAGCTCCCAATAGGAGAATAAAGACAGGAGCTGATCCTAAAAAGATAATGTCCACTCCCATTCTGGCGCACAAAGGGCAACGGCTCAAACCAAAAACACGAATCCTAAATAACAACGGACACAATAAGAAGAACTAATCAAACAAAAACTAAACGAACAAGCACAACCCTTCCCCAACAGAGTAACCGAGCCCAGCACAAGGTACCAACGAAATATTAAATACTAACACAATATTTTAAAAAGTATATTTACAAAAATAGGAAATCCAAACAAAGATAAGACAATACAAAAATATTTAATATGAATGTTGGAAATTTCCAGTATGACAAATCAAATAAATATAAAAAAATTATAATAAAAATATGAAGTTAATGATCATGAGGTAATAGTGAACTTGGAGAAAAATATAACTGATATTAAATAGTCACTCAGTTAATTATAATACTTAAACTACTACAAACCCATGGGATAATCTTGAAGTAAATTGATTTGTTCTGTTATATTAAAATTTAGAATTTTACGTGAAATAGAATAGACATATAATAACTAATGTTATAATGAACTCTTTTATACAATTATTAGTTTTTTTTTTATTTTTTTTTTATATTTTTTGGGTGTTTATCACAACCATAACCCTCGCTGTCACTCAGCCAAGAATTGCCCAAGTGTCTAAATAGCACATTTTTTTTTTACTATTTCTATTTTTCAAGGTAAAAAAAAGATAGGTATATTTTGTACTTAAGCAATAAATGCGGCTTTGTAATTTATAATAATTAGTTAAGAGCACGTGCGATGCACGTGATACATATTTTATATAAAAAAATTGTGATTTTGAAAAAATTGTTTTATATGATTATAAGGTCTATTCATTTTTTACATTATTATGTTAATTAATAAAACAAAAAAAGTACATTACATGATGAAATGTGTCGTATATATTGAAAGCTAAAACATTATTTCAAAAAAATACGTACTTGAGAATTTGGTATAGAAAATTTCATTCCCTAGGTTAATCTTATTCATTCGAAATCTTTTTGGTTAAGGCAAAATATTTGCAATCTAATTAGTTATTGAAATTTGATTTATAGTTCCACAAAATTTACTGATAAAATTGTCATTTATCTTATATTACTACATATATATATATATATATATATTTTTTTTTTTCAATTTTTGTTGAATGCTTATATTTTATTTTTATCGTCTAAATAGCACATTTCTTATTATTTTGAATAGTTATTGATAACGTAACCACTTTTATGGATAATATCATTTGTGATAATAATTTTTTAATTATGATTGAAATTTAATTAATTTTATTTAATGTAATTGTGTTTTCTTCCTCTATTTTTTTAAATTGGCTCAATTTCACAATGGCGAGAAATATTACTGGTATCAACCAAATTTAAAAAACATAATTCAACTCATTTTATCTAAGCGAAAATTCTAAAACTTCCCATGTTATCTTCTCAACTATAGTGACATAATTTTTCTGTACAGAACTTAAATATACTTTCCAACGCATGACAAAGATGAAACCTAATATTATACACTTCGTCAGCATTACACACACACATAAATGTAATGGGGAGCAAGACAAATCAAATAAATATAGAAAAATTATAATCAAAATATAATATTATTGATCAAGAAGTAATAGTGAAAAAGGCATAAAACAATTAATACTAAATACTCACTCAGTTAACTAGTCTACTTATACCACTACAAACCCACATAACAGATTTTTGTATATTGTGATTGGATAATCATGAACTAAATTGACTTGTTATATAATATTAAAATTTAATGTTTTTACGTGAAATAAAATAATTATATAATAACTAATATTATAATGAACTCTTTTCTATCAACACCAAACTTTTCACACTTGGTTTGGACCCTCTTGCTTGTACTGTGATATTTGTTTTGAAAATGGTGTTGCACTCTAAAACTTTTTATTTTCATTGGAGGATAGGTTAATCATTAATTTCATGAAAATTGTTCATAATGCTCATATATTTAGTTCTACAATTAAGTACCAACATTGTTCTTAGACTTATCATGCAATACACCACATTAAATTTTTTACTCCTTTTTTTTTCCTTTTTCATTTTTAATTTATTATATTATATTAATTTTAATTCAACCTTGAAGAATATTATTGTTGGATATGTATATTGTAAAAATTACTATCATATCGTAATAGAAAGTCCAATACCTAAACTACAAAATCTGAATATAGGATTTTAATGTACGATAGAGTCTTTATTGCGTTTGAATTAGTTTTGGTTGATTAGAGTTTTTTTTATTGAAACACTTGTGTGTTTACAATATTACCACTAGAATTATATCAAATACAAGGAATTTTTTAGTCAATCTATTTTTTGTACAAAATCATTCATTCTTTTATTTTATGAAATTGAAGATATTTCTTCCTCCGATTCTCTCTTTGTTCGACATTCCGACTATAAAAAGTAATAAAGAATGTTAGAATATCACTTGTGAGTTGTCCCACATTGTTCATATATGTAAAATAGACCCACCTTATAAGACTAATGGGCTACTCCTCCTTCCACCAATTGGTTTTGGGATGGAACCCCATTTGGGCTTCATGGGCTTTTCCCTTATTTCATGGTGTCCTTCATGGTAGTGGGCCAGCACCCATTTCCCCCAGTTTCTGTATTGGTATCAGAGCCGGTTCTATCTTGGACCGTGTGATGACGTACCCATTGTTTATCCCCCCACGTACCCGTTTATTGGAGCCTGTTTGTAGTAGGGTTAGGGCTTGGGGCACCTAGCCCAGTTGGGCTTGGGCTTTCGAAGGACTCACAAGTGAGGGGGCTTGTTAGAATATCACTTGTATTGGAGCCTGTTTGTAGTAGGGTTAGGGCTTGGGCTTTCGAAGGACTCACAAGTGAGGGGGCCTGTTAGAATATCACTTGTGAGTTGTTAGACCCACCTTATTACTAATGAGCTACTCCTCCTTCCACCAATTTTGTGCTGGCCCACTACCATGAAGAACACCATGAAAGAAGGGAAAAACCCATATGAAGCCCAAATGGGGTTCCATCCCAAAACCAATTGGTAGAAGAAGGAGTAGCTCATTAGTCTTATAAGGTTGGCTGGCCCACTACCATGAAGGACACCGTGAAAGAAGGGAAAAGCCCATATGAAGCCAAATGAGGTTCCAATCCAAAACCAATTGGTGGAAGGAGGAGTAGCTCATTAGTCTTATAAGGTGAGTCTATTTTCCATATATGAACGATGTGGGACAACTCACAAGTGATATTCTAACAAAGAAGACTTGACTAAGCATTTCTCACAAGTGAGTGACTCCTTTCATAGTTTTGCATAAAAAAATATTTGTACGGTATTTTAGCTATGAATTTTTATACTGATAATTAAATTCTCTTTAATATCTTGTTAACTAAGCCAAAGAATACAATACTTTTCTGAATCGAAAAGTTAAAGCATGGCATGATCATGAGTTAAATTTAAACTCTAAATTAAAATTATAAGTATCTTAACATGTGAAAACAAATTTTTGAAACTTACTTACCCAAAAATGGACAATTATATATCAAAATATATTACTTTGAATGAATTAACCTTCCAAATTTTATAGTTGTGTTTGAAAAAAAAAATTAAGGCCAAAATTTTATTAATCCTAGTTTATTGAGCTACATTTATACAATTTCAATTGAGTTTATTCAATGTGGTCTAGACAAAAAATGAGCTATAAAGTCTATTGTAACCTCATGTTTTCCCTTAAAGAAACAATGACTACCCCACTATAACAACTCGAATCTTTTAATATTTTTCAAACAATTTAAAATTTTAAAAATAAACAGCTGTTTAAACTAACACAATATTTTAAAAGCATATTTAAAAAAAAAAATAGGAATTACATTAAACGATAAAACAATAAAGAATATTTTAATTATGAATATGAATGTTTGAAATTTCCAACATCAATGAAATGGAAAGCATGACAAATAAAATAAATATAAAAACAATTATAATTAAGAACTAAAATTAATAATCAAGATGTAATAGTAAAGTTTGAAGAAAAAAAATAAAATAAAACAATTTATATGAAATAATCAGTCAGTTAATTATACATAAAACACTGCAAACCCATGTTACAATTTTTGTATATTGTAAGTTGGACAATCTTGAAGAAAACTGGTTTGTTATATTATATTACAATTTGAAGTTTTACATCAAATAACATAATCATATAATAACTAATATTATAATGTACTCTTTTCTACCATACTAGTTTCTATTTTTATAACAACCATAAGGCCCGCCGGTACTCAACCGGGAATAGTCCAAATGGCTCTCCACACCAACCGCTTTCACTTGGTTCGGACCCTCTCGCGTGTACTGAGTGATTTGTCCTAAAAACATTATTGCACTTGAAAACAATAAATTTTCATTCGAGGGTAGGTTAATCATTAATTTCATGTTGTTTGTTAGTCACGCTCATATATTTAGTTTCACAATTCAATTTTTCTATAATTGTTCTTTTGACTTATCATGCAGTATACGACATTAAATTTTACTACTTTTTCTTTTTTTTTTTTTCCTTTTGCTTTTTTATTTTTATTATATTATATTATTTTAATTCAACTTGGAGATATTGTTGTGATATAGCCACATAAGGATAACCCCTGGTCCAGAGGCTCCCTACTCGACCTATGACCCACTCGAACAACTTGCATGTCGACACGACTCTGTCGACATGCTCAAATCGACTTCCCTAAAGTCGATTCTACCAAGAGCAATCGAGAAGAGGCAGAAATTGGTCTAGTCGACTCTCGCAAGTCGACCTTAGTCTATCGACTTTCACTAGTCGACATCAATGGAAGAAGGACAGCAGGAGCATAACGCCTGGGCATCCCAGTATCCTTAGTCGACTTCCATTAGTCGACTCCACTATGACGACTCTCTGAAGACGACTTCACCACAGAGTTAAACCAAGCGTAGCCTCCGAAATTGCACATATTCATAAGTCGACCTCTTAACTCTCGAGATCGACTCTGTACATCTCGAGGATCAAAGCAGTGAAGACGATTCACTACACTTACAACATATCCGAAGCTCTACACATTACAAAGGATAAGAAGGAATCTTGTGATGACTCAGCAACAAGGGGAGACGAATCGCCCAGGGCATTTTGGACCTTATAGGTCCACCGACTTGGGCATTTTGGGCACTTCAAGTAAGTATCCACTCCTATATAAAGGAGGTGAGGTAACCCAAACCCTAACTCTCATTCATTCCCATTCTCTCCCTTAGCTCCTGCGTAGCATCTCTTCATCACTCTGATACTGACTCGAGCGTCGGAGGCTCTACGCCGGAAACACCTCCGGCGTTAAGTTTTTGCAGGAATCTCGCGGTCTAGTAACGATTGGGAAGCGGTTCAAGCAGATCTGAGCTCACAACAACCGGTTCACTCCAGATCCGGAAGTAGACCCATCATATTGGCGCCGTCTATGGGGAGTTCTTGAAGGAAGGAAGAGCTTCACACCCAGCTCCGATCTGTTTGCTGATGGCGGAGAAGGAGGGCTTGCAGAGGAATTTGAACGAGGAGTTCAGAGGGACGTGGATGGACAAGAGGCCACCACCGCTCTCCACCACCAAACACCCTGTGATGCAGATGATGGGGATGCCACCATTTGGAGGACTTCCACCACCAGGACTGACGTTGGGCGGAGAAACACCTGCCACTCCAACCGGCGCGAAGCTGCAAGTGTTGACCCAGGCGGGGACAAGTTAAAGCCCTAACCCAGATGGAGAGAAGGAACCAGCGGAGATGTCTCGACGAGAGGGAAAACAGATACAAGAGATACCGGAGCAGACACAACCCCGCGTCGAGGAGCAGACCTTGACAGTGACGAGGAGTGAAATGCAAAAGATGATTGCTGAAGCCGTGGCTGCCCAGATGAAGCAGATGGCGCAGGTTGAGCAGCAGCCTCGAGTCGAGTACCCACACCGGGTCGAGCCACAGCCCCGTGTCGAGTACCTGCCTCGAGTCGAGCAGCAGCCGCGTGGCGAGCAACAAGCCCAGTCAAATGTACAACAGAACAGAAGGGTGGACGAGGAAGAATCCTCCATTCGAACTATTAACCCACAGGCGAGGGACGAGACGTTAGAACAACTACTGGCACAGGTTCGCGACTTGCAAGCTCGAGTCGGTGGGAAGAAGAGCAGAGGAGCAAAAGAACACCCATTCTCGCAGCAGATCCTGAGGGCCGACTTACCCAAAGGCTTTAGGGAGTTGAAAATATGGTATGACGGTTCCACAGACCCGTCTCGACATCTGAGAAGTTTTGAGAACATGGCGGTGCTCCACCGGTACAGCGACCCAGTGCAATGTCGCGCCTTCTTGACGACTCTGACAGGGTCGGCCTAGGACTGGTTTCACCAACTTCCAGCGGGGTCGATTAGGGACTTTGATGGATTCAGCTCGAGTTTTCTCAACCAATTTGCAAGTGTGAGGGTGCAAGAGTATCTCTCGCTGATAAGTATGCAGCAAAAGAAGGGTGAGTCGCTGCGAGAGTATGTGGCAAGGTTTACAAAGGCATGTGTCGAGTGCCCAACAGCGACAGAGGAAATCAAATCAGGAGGGCTGACGAGAGGACTACTACCAGGGTTATGTAAGAACTCTTTGGCCAAGCGACCTGGTAGGAGTTTCGATGACGTGTTGGGAAGATGCGCCAAATATATGAATGTCGAGGAGGCCGAAGCCGATTATTTGCAGAATGTGAAAATTTCCGAAACTGACAGTCGAGACGACAAGAAGGAAAAGAAGGGGCAATCGACTGGAGATAGAAGGGGGTCACCGAGAGTTGATAGGGGTGAAGGCCGATCTAGGGGATGGAGACCGACTCAGTACACACCCCTGTCGACTCCTCACGCGAGAATTCTAGAAGTAATGGAAAGGGAGATCCGCGACGATGTGGTGAGATGGCCGCGAACGAGGAAGGACGGACCCATGAAACCCAAAAGAAACTTATATTGTCGATTCCACAAAGATTACGGGCACAACACTGACGACTGCCGACACTTGAAAGACGAGATTGAAAGGTTGATAAAGGCAGGCCACTTGAAGGAGTTCATATACAAAGATCGCGAGAGGTCAAGCAGGAGACGAGAAAGAAGCAAAAGTCCTCGCAAGAGGGCGAGATCGGCAGAAAAGGAGGAACTCCCACCAAAAAGAGGAGTAATTAACATGATTTTTGGAGGGTCGACTGATGGAGATTCTAATCGAGCAAGAAAGGCCTATGCTTGAGACCGATATGTGAAAGTCGAGGTGCAGCAGGTTGACGAGAGTGGACCAGTGATGAACTTTGGACCTGCGGACATTGGGGAAGTCGAGAGACCACATAATGATGCCCTGATGATAACCGCACAAATATCGGGGTATGAGGTGCAAAGGGTGTTTGTCGACACCGGGAGTTCCGTAAACGTGATTTTCTATGAATGCCTCAGAAGGATGGAGCTTGACATTGAACTTACACCTCTACATACATCACTCTTTGGATTCAATGGGTCGGAAGTCGCTCCCCTAGGAGAGACCACGCTTGCTGTCGTCCTGGGGGAAGGCGACTTGAGAAAAGTAAAAATGGTGAGATTCGTAGTGGTAGATGTCGAGTCGGCTTACAACGTGATCCTTGGGAGGCCGGCGCTCAATGCCTTCCAAGCAGTCGTGTCGACTTACCACATGAAGTTGAAGTTTCCGGTAGGAGATCGAGTGGGAGAAGCTCGAGGAGATCAAAAGTTGTCGAGAACATGTTACCAGTTCGCGGTCAAAACCAACCAACGAGCTGAGGTCAAGGAAGGCAAAAAACCAATGACGAGCGAAGAGAGGCCGAGAGGGAGTGACCTTGAGCCCCATGGAGAGTTGATGGAAATTCAAATCGGAGAACCAGAAGACCAAACCACCAAAGTCGGGAGTGAGTTGGAGGACGAGTTGCAGGAACAGTTAGTGAGATTGCTGAAGGAATTCAGGGACATATTCGCTTTCTCTCCTAAAGAATTGGCGGGAATCGACCCGGATGTTATGAAGCACAAACTCAATGTCGACCCCCTCAGGAAACCCGTGAAGCAACGACTCAGGCACCATGGCGCTGAAATTGACAAAGCGATCGAAGTCGAGGTGGACAAACTCAGGCACCATGGCGCTGAAATTGACAAAGCGATCGAAGTCGAGGTGGACAAATTGCTAAAGGCCAAACATATTAAGGAAATCCAATTTCCCGAATGGATATCTAACACAGCGATGGTGAGGAAGGCATTGAACAAGTGGCGTATGTGCATCGACTTTCGTGACTTAAACCTGGCGTGCCCTAAAGATCATTACCCTTTGCCTAGAATCGACCAGCTAGTCGACTCCACAGCTGGTTGCGAACTGCTGAGCATGATGGATGCATCTCAAGGATACCACCAAATTCCATTGGCCCCCGAGGATCAAAGCAAAGTAAGTTTTGTGACGAGTAAGGGGACATATTGCTACGTCGTCATGCCCTTTGGCCTAAAAAATGCGGGAGCAACCTACCAGCGGCTGATGGATAGAATGTTCAAACCCCAGATCGGCCGGAATATGGAAGTATACGTGGAAGATATCCTAGTGAAGAGCAAATCCTCGACTTCACACCCAGACGACTTAAGGGAAACCTTCAACACCCTTAGGACGTTTGGGATGAAGTTGAACCCGAGCAAGTGTGCCTTTGGAGTAAAGGCGGGGCGATTTTTGGGATATGTTGTCACGGAGCGGTGAATTGAGGTGAACAAAGACAAGGTGAAGGCCATACTCGACATGGCTCGACCGCGAAACATTAGAGAAGTCCAAGTACTGACGGGAAGGATTGCAGGCTTGAGCAGATTCATCGCTCGAGCAGCTGAGAAGAGTTTTCCTTTTTTCAAACTACTTAAGAAGAAGGCAGTTTTCAAATGGAGTGACGAGGCGCAGATGGCCTTTGAGAAGTTGAAAAAATTTCTGAGCGAGCTGCCCTTGCTGACCAAACCAGAACCAGGTGACGAATTGATTTATATATCTCGGTGGGGGAATTTGCTTTGAGTTCAGCATTGCTGCGGGAGGAGGGAAGCTCCCAACAGCCGATTTACTACACAAGTCGAGTACTCCAAGGTGCGGAGACGAGATATCCAGAAGTCGAGAAAGCCGTGCTGACACTAGTTATAACGGCCAGAAAGCTGAGGCCTTATTTTCTGAATCATACGATTGTGGTAAGAACGAATTTTCAACTGGGAGAAACATTGGGTCGACCTACAGTCTCGGGTCGACTCGTGAAATGGGCAGTCGAGCTGAGCGAGTATGCTATCAAGTACGAGTCGAGACGAGCCATGCCCAAGCTCTAGCTGATTTTATTCAAGAAGGAACCAAACGAGAAGAGAGGAAGTGGATAATGCACGTCGACGGGTCCTCGGCCGCGAAGGGATCTGGGTTGGGAGTCGTCCTCGTATCCCCCGAGGGCGAACAGCTCGACTTCGCGATTAGAATGGGATTCAAGGAATCAAACAATGAAGCTGAATACGAGGAGCTTATCAAAGGGATACAACTGGCAATCGGTGGCGGGGCAACAGAAATCGCTGCACATTCCAACTCGCAGCTCGTCGTCGGGCAGGTGCTGGGAAATTGTGAAATCAAGGAAGACAGAATGATGAAACATGTCAAAGAAATTCAGAGCCTCATACAAGGCTTGGAAAGGTTTGAATTGACACAAGTCCCGCGAGAAGAAAATAAACGAGCCGACTGGCTCGCAAGAATTGCAAGCTCAAACGAAGGAAGGGTGGGAAGTCATATCACTACGATGCACCTTGAGGGGAGTGTTCTGAATGAAGCCATGGAAATTGACGAGAAGGGCGATTGAAGCAAGTCAATTCGCGAACTCTTGCAGGGTCGAGTCCCTGCAGGAGACAAGCAAGAGGCGGAGAAGATGGCTCGATATCTAAGCAAGTATTTCGAAGTCGACAGGATCCTATACAAGAAATCGCTAGTCGGACCTCACCTGAGGTGTGTTTCCGAAGAAGAAGGGGTACATGTTCTAAAAGAAATCCATGAAGGATGTTGCGGAGCGCACATAGAATTTCGAGCATTAATCGGCAAAGCCCTGCGAGCAGGATATTACTGGCCCAAGGTACGGGCAACGACGGAGAAGCTCGTGCGAGAATGCGATAAGTGTCAGCGACACGGCCAAGTTACGCATGTTCCAGCTGAATATATGATGACAATCAACTCTCCGATTCCCTTTGCGCATTGGGGAATCGACTTGGTGGGCCCATTGCCAATAGGGACTGGACAAAGGAAATTCTTGGTAGTCGCAGTCGACTATTTCAGCAAATGGGTTGAGGCGGAACCCTTGGCGCGAATTACTGAGGAAAAGATGATACAGTTCTTGTTCAACAATATCTGTTGTCGATTTGGAATTCCAAAGGTGTTAATCTCGGATAACGGAACGCAATTCCAAGGAAAACAAATCCAAGCGTGGTGTCTCGACATGGGAATCAAGCAGCGGTTTGCATCAGTCGCACATCCACAGGCAAACGGGCAAGTCGAGGTCATCAATCGAACTATTCTCCAGGGGTTGAAAAAGAGACTGGAAAAGGCGTCGGGAGCTTGGGTCGACGAGTTGACAACAGTTCTATGGGCTTATAGGACGACTCTAAGAAGTTCGACGGGACAATCCCCATTTCACATGGTCTATGGGATGGATGCATTATTGCCAGTTGAGGTCGGCCTCGACTCCCACAGATCGAAGTTCTACGAGGAAAAGAAAAACGAAGAGATGATAGAAGAAGCCCTCGACTTAATCGAAGAAGGACGAGAAGAAGCTTGGGTGCGGTCCGTCGAATACAAGCAAAAGATGCGCGCGGCCTTCGACAAGAAGGTCCTAACCAGACGTTTTCAAATTGAGGATCTCGTCCTCAAGCGAGCCGACGCTCTCAAACATGTCGGCAAACTCGAAGCTAACTGGGAAGGGCCCTATACCGTCACAAAGGTGCTCGAGAGGGGCGCATATGAACTCGAGGATGGAGAAGGTCGACAACTCCCGCGATCCTGGCACGTGATCCATCTCAAACGCTTTTACGCCTAAGGCAATGTCTCGAACTACTTTTTGTACTGAAAAATGTTTGAATTGAATTCAATGATGAAATAAATCCTACAGTTTGTACTTCAATTTTGTTTTTTATGTTTATGCGTCGACTTTATTATGATTGCATGGAAGACTGAATTTTTCAAAACGGCTATGAAGCCGGCTAACTCTCCAATGATTACATAATCAACTGAACACAACTACGAAGTTGTACATTCTCGAGCGGAATCTCGAGCAGGCTACGAAGCCTTCGACTACGAAGTCGACGAACACAACTACGAAGTTGTACATTCTCGAGCGGAATCTCGAGCAGGCTACGAAGCCTTCGACTACGAAGTCGACTAACACAACTACGAAGTTGTAAATTCTCGAGCGGAATCTTGAGTAGGCTACGAAGCCTTCGACTACGAAGTCGACTAACACAACTACGAAGTTGTAAATTCTCGAGCGGAATCTCGAGCAGGCTACGAAGTCGACTAACACAACTACGAAGTTGTGAAATCTCGAGTGGAATCTCGAGCAGGCTACGAAGCCTTCGACTACGAAGTCGATTAACACAACTACGAAGTTGTAAAATCTCGAGTGGAATCTCGAGCAGGCTACAAAGCCTTCGACTACGAAGTCGATCAACACAACTACGAAGTTGTAAACTCTCGAGCGGACTCTCGAGTAGGCTATGAAGCCTTCGACTACAAAGTCGACTAACACAACTACAAAGTTGTAAGTTCTCGAGTGGAATCTCGAGCAGGCTACGAAGCCCTCGACTACGAAGTCGACTAACATAACTACGTAGTTGTAAATTCTCGAGCGGAATCTCGAGCAGGCTACGAAGACTTCGACTACACAGTCGACTAACATAACCTTGACGATTGAAACTCTCGAGCGGCATCTCGAGCAGATTACAAATCTCACACTCATGACATCGGTATACACAATTATGTAGTAGTCACGTTTTGAGAACGAAAAATTTCGTACAACCAACTTTAAATACACAACGAACATCGACACAGCTACGAAGCTGTTCAAACAGTTGCTCGACTTCGACCAGCTCGCAAGAAGGGTTGGGGAGAAGACGAGTTGAAAAACTTAGCGTCTCACAGCTACGAAGCTGTTCAAACAGTTGCTCGACTTCGACCAGCTCGCAAGAAGGGTTGGGGAGAAGACGAGTTGAAAAACTTAGCGTCTCACAGCTACGAAGCTATTCAAACAGTTGCTCGACCTCGACCAGCTCGCAAGAAGGGTTGGGGAGGAGACGAGTTGAAAAACTTAACGTCTCACAGCTATGAAGCTGTTCAAACAGTTGCTCGACTTCGACCAGCTCGCAAGAAAGGTTGAGGAGAAGATATACGGGAAGTAGCAGCGAAATAATTTGAAAAACAATTCACAAACAATGAAGAGAGGAACTTATATTGATGAAAAGGAAGCGTTACATTATAAGTCGTCTCGGCCCTTACAAGCCTTGAAAATGGGTCGAGACGAGAAAAGCAAAAATGACCAGCAAACATTGACACAGCCCTAAGTCAGACAAACACGTCTAAGAGTCGGCGTCCGACTTCTCAGCAGTGTCGTCTCCACCTTCCATCATAACTGTAGCAGACTTCTCGGGGTCCTCTCCCTCAGCATCCTTCTCGACAAGCGGCTCAGTGCCCTGCTGCTCGGCATCCCCCGCCTCGACTTCCTCCTCGCGACTAGCCCCACTTGTCCCGATTAGTTCATTGGACCGGACAAGGGGGTGGGAGGAACCTCGAGTTGCGCGCTCAAGCCAGCCTTACGGATGGCCCAAGCATCGAGTCCCGACCACCATGGATAATCTTCGGGAAGGGAGTCGTCGCTCTCGTAGCCCTCAGGGTCGGGAAGCGTCTCCTTAACCGCCTCGCGGTCGAGCTTCCCTTCAAATTCAGACCCCGACACCACCGCCTCTCATGCGACAAATGTGTGCTCGAAGTACTGGAGGGTGGCGGGGCAGAGCTTATCGAGGAAGGCGGGAGAGTTGCAAAAGGCCTTGACGACCTCCTGGCGATAGGTCTCAAGGAAGACGGCGCCCATCGGGGACTTCAGAAACGTCCTGCGACCCTCCTCGACGCCACTCTCCCTCTCGGCCATGGCCCCGTCACGAGCCTTGTCGAGGTCGGCCTTGAGCTTGTCATTCAAGTGCCGGAACACAGCCTTATCGGCCTTCAGCTTGTCGACAAGGGCCTTCGAGGCCTCCAAGTCCTCCTTTAGCGCCTCGATTTCCTGGCGTTGAGCCTCACACTTGTCCTCGAGGGACTTGGTGGAGGCGAGGGGAGCCTTGCTCGTCTCCTCGAAGCAAGAGAGCGCTGCGGCCAGAAACTGCCAACAAAAACAAAAACAACATTAAAAATGGCCAAGTAATATGTGAAGCCAAAGAAAAGCACGACAATAAGATGGTTTAAAGATAAGAAGAATACTCGAGAAAGGCACAGGATGGCGTAATTCGAGCGCTCATAGAGATTCCCCTCGACGCGCTCCTTGTCGACGTCGGGGATAACAGAGTTGAAGTACTGGGCCACCTAATAGGGCTCAGGGTGGTTCCAGAGACGAGACAAAATTTTGACCGTCACATCCTTGACGGTGATTGGAGCTTGGGAGGGCTTCTCGACCGCCTTCCCTTTCCCTTTGTCGACCTTGCGACGTTTCAGGTCGTCTGGGATCAGGACGACGGCCCGGTTATCTTGAGCCCTCTTGTGGGAGCTAAAGCCCGATGGTTTGTTTTGAGCGGCACCAGGGTTCTCGATCCTGGATTTCTTCGCAGCAGCCGACTCGACTGCCGCACCAGCGGGCCTCGACCCGGACCCACTCCCGGGTCGAAAAGGGGGAGGAGCAGAGCCACCCACCGGCTTCTCGGCCGATTGTTTCTTCAGCTCGAAACGTTTGAGCGCCTTAACTGAAATACAACAAGAGGAAATTAGCTATCGGACAAAACAATTAGCAAGTGCAATATGAATAACTAAAACTTGAAGTCAACCCCGCAAGAGAATATGTTAAAAGCTTACGAGGATCATCGAGACGAGGAAGGTCCTCGTAAATGACGATTCGGGCGTGATTGACTAAATTGCGGTCCTTGATTAACTGACGAGCACTGTAAGTGTGTTTATTAATTTCAGACAACAACTGGGCAAACTCGTCAGAGCGAGGCCGTTTATTCTGCTTTACCTTTGAGGTAATCCACGTATTTACATAAGGATACATTCCAGAAGCAGGTCGAATGAAACAAATTTCGACTTCCACTCGGTGACATTCGATGAGAGATCGTCAAGGAAAGTAACACCAGCACGAAGACCCAAACAATGGGCGCCTTTGGAAAGACGGTAACCGTAGCAGTAAAAGAAAAACTTGGGAGAAAAGAAATTTGAGTATTATTCGGGAAACAACTATGAAGGCTATCATGATGCGAATAGCATTTGGGGAAAACTGATTGATGGGAATATTATACAAATTGCTGACCAACAGAAGCTCATCTTGGATAGGGAAGTAGAGACCAAAGACGACTTGAT
The DNA here is from genome assembly GCA_008636005.1 of Striga asiatica. Classification (NCBI taxonomy): domain Eukaryota; kingdom Viridiplantae; phylum Streptophyta; class Magnoliopsida; order Lamiales; family Orobanchaceae; genus Striga; species Striga asiatica. The sequence continues at coordinate 985,685 of BKCP01002336.1, forward strand.
CTATAAAAAATGTGTGACAGCCGGGGGGAGGGTGAGCGAAGTCGTCATTAGGACCAGGGGCGACTAACTCCCAATCCGATGGAAGCCCACTAAACCTTCTGAAACCCTCGACTTCGGCTGCAGAGGCATAACAAAACGGATTTAAAACAGCTAACCTAGCCAGAGGACAAGCTATAGATACAGTATTTTGAGAATCGAGAAGAGGAGCAACTATTGGTACAGATACAGGGCTCGTTCTATAAACAGGGATATCTAAGAACCTAAGAGGAATACCTCGAGGAATAAGATCGAGACGAGGAAGATTTCCTCGAGGAGGGCTCTTCACAATGTCGACTAAGCCGCCCTCCAAGAGCTCTTGGTCATGCTGCTCCCAGTCGGCGGAGGAAGCAGTGGCGAGAGGGAGAGAAGAATGGGAAGGCAGCGAAACCATCTTATAGCCGGTCACCTCGACGGAATCAAAACTGGAACCCTCGTCGACAAGATGAGTATAGTCGTTGATCTGCTGACCGAAGGAGCCAGAGAGAGGAGACGAGTCGGAAGCTAAGGAAAGAAAAAGAAGTAGGAGGTTGAAGTTAGTAAAAATTACGAGTTAGAGCTTGTCGAAACAAGCAAAGTCGACTCACGAGTGTCGACAGAAGAAAGAAGGGCATCAATCGACTTAAGAAAGGAACAAAGGAGAAAGGACCACTAGGTCAAGGAAAATCTAACAGGCGAGAAGTCGACCATATGCCAGAAGACGACGACCAGAAGAGAAACCAAAATCCAAGAAAAGTATGCACGTATAAAGATCCAACACAAAACCCACAAGAAAACCTTCGAAAAATATGAAGAACACACATGAACTTTGAAAGTTCTGGTAATCCAGAAAACATCAGAGAAAGGGAAAAATTGACAGAAAACCGAAAAGTGAGAAAAGATAGTGAAATTACACATGATGGCTTATTGGAGCGTGACTCTGAAAGGGCGTGAGGTAGCCGGAAACGAAGAACGCCGGTGGAGATGAAGCACGAAGAACGCCGGAAAGCTTGAAGGATCTGAGAGCAAGAAGTTTGAGAATGCGAAAAGTGGTTTCTTGAGAGATTGAGGTACATTTATATGAGATAGTGACGGGTGTAGACCGTTGGATCATCAAGAGAACCAACGACCCTGATGGAGCACGGAATTCGAAGAGTCGGCGATGGAGATGACGCGCGTCACTTTAGGGTTTCGAAATTTGAAATTCGAAATGGGTCTGTCAGAGTGTCAGGTTTATCGAAAAAGCAATCATGAGGTTGAGGTGCGCCCTAATCAATTGACGAGACGAGTTGTAGAAGAGGCCAATACGAGCAAGACTGGTAGGAAAGCGACACAATTATACTTCACCAAATTTACTCTTAAGCATTCGACTGCTTAGAGTAATTTTTTTTTGGGGGGGGNATAAGGATAACCCCTGGTCCAGAGGCTCCCTACTCGACCTATGACCCACTCGAACAACTTGCATGTCGACACGACTCTGTCGACATGCTCAAATCGGCTTCCCTAAAGTCGATTCTACCAAGAGCAACCGAGAAGAGGCAGAAATTGGTCTAGTCGACTCTCGCAAGTCGACCTTAGTCTATCGACTTTCACTAGTCGACATCAATGGAAGAAGGACAGCAGAAGCATAACGCCTGGGCATCCCAGTATCCTTAGTCGACTTCCATTAGTCGACTCCACTATGACGACTCTCTGAAGACGACTTCACCACAGAGTTAAACCAAGCGTAGCCTCCGAAATCGCACATATTCATAAGTCGACCTCTTAACTCTCGAGGTCGACTCTGTACATCTCGAGGATCAAAGCAGTGAAGACGATTCACTACACTTACAACATATCTGAAGCTCTACACATTACAAAGGATAAGAAGGAATCTTGTGATGACTCAGCAACAAGGGGAGACGAATCGCCCAGGGCATTTTGGACCTTATAGGTCCACCGACTTGGGCATTTTGGGCACTTCAAGTAAGTATCCACTCCTATATAAAGGAGGTGAGGTAACCCAAACCCTAACGCTCATTCATTCCCATTCTCCCCCTTAGCTGCTGCGCAGCATCTCTTCATCACTCTGATACTGACTCGAGCGTCGGAGGCTCTACGCCGGAAACACCTCCGGCGTTAGGTTTTTGCAGGAATCTCGCGGTCTAGTAACGATTGGGAAGCGGTTCAAGCAGATCTGAGCTCACAACAACCGGTTTACTCCAAATCCGAAAGTAGACCCATCATGTTGTTTGTTTTTTTAGCCAACGATAGGAAAAGAATGGAAATATTGTTTTTGGAAATCAAAATTGTAATCATTAATATTACATTGTGAAAGAAAGCCTAATGCCTATTCAACTTGGAAAAGCTACTTTTGGATATTAAAAATGTGATCATTAATATTAACTATATTGTGAAATAGAGCCTAATACCTACGCTACGAAATTTGTTTATAGGATTTTGTTATATAAATAGAGTCCTTATTGTGTTTGAATTAGTTTGGTTGATTAGATTTTTTCTATTGAAATACTCATTAGTAGAAAAAAAAGGGGTCACTTTTTATATCGGTTGTAACATACCCGATGTAGAAAGTAGGACCGTGGCATTTTTGTAATGAAATTATTATTATGTATATATGGTTCTAGTAACCTCATATAAAAACCCAATGCCTATCAAAATTAACATAGGACCTTTTTCCACCACATATTAAATATAAATTATCTATATGTAGTTAAACACTCATCACATATCTTATACTCTTATTAATAAAAAGAAGTTAGTTTGTTCCTTTACTTGACACGTGTATTATTGCTATTAAAAAAATGTTGGATTCATGCTTCCTTAATTTGACGCGTGGAGCTTTCTTTGAAGAGGTTATTTGATACTCTTAAAACGACGCGTTTGTTTTTTTCATTTGCATACGACGACGTTTTTACACATTTTGACACATCGTATTTTCAGTTCGTGTTATACGCTAGGGAACTCAATTTCATTTTATTTCTATGGGCAACATTGTTTACAGATGCTTCCATTGGGATTGCCGTTCTCAGCCAGCGCTTTCGGTGCATCTTTTGTCGTCGTTTTTGGCAAATTAGTCCGGTTTTCTTTGGCGAAGCATTTGCTGTAACGGCTTGCTTGCTTTTTTTGCTTGTGTATTAAAGGTGTTATTCTACATCTTTTTTTTTTTTTTTTTTGAGGAGTAATTTGCATATTCTTTTGATCGAAATTGCATCAAATTAACCTAAAAGATCTCACACATTTCTCTAGGATTTACATTTTCTAATATTTGTTTCTTATACTGCAGCTCATAAGGAAATTTGGTGTGCTGTTACACAATAGGTGTTAATGAAGATGCAAATTCAGGAAAGTTAAATTATTTTTTTTACAATTTTTATTCACGGTGTAATTTTTGTTGGATTTCCGTTGTGGAGGTCCGCTTAATTTTTGAGTTGGTTTGGGCTATTTTTATTTGTGATGTCTCTACAGTTTAATCAGCTATTCTTAGTGTCTTGGATTTTTTTTTCCCCTTATATGTAATGATTTCACATGTATGATGAAGAATTATATATAAAAAAAATTATTTGTTGTAGTCTTTGGTCAGATATATGTCATCAGGAGTGTTTCGATGCTTTCAAGTGGCATTTTATTAAAATATTTGCCAATAAGATCAGGCTAATGTCTATCAAAGATTTCTTTACAGCTTTAGCCTTGATTTTTCATTCTTGGGTATGGTGTATGGGTATGTTGGTTCCTTTTGGACCGTTGGATTCTTGCCCTCACCATCTTGATTTGATGTTTACTTTACAAATTATGTCATGTATATGATTATTAATAATATAATACACCTCAAGCGGTGTATATCTAGCAGATTCTATATCACTTTTCCATTGTACAAGCAACAAAAGTTTCCTCTGCTATTAAGAAGTGGTATGTTACTATTTGTTCTTCCCGTTTCTTGGCAAATCAGAAGAGATCTACTGCAAATAACAATAATAACTACCTACTAAATAAATATTTGCTGTTAGTTATTGGCTTTTCAATACATGGTTGATTTATTTGTTCAGTTTGTAGAGCACAAAATAATATATTTTGTTTGTTTACAGAAGGATAATCTCTGCAATTTATACCTATATGAAACTATATAGTCATTTTTTGTGGTTATAGATTCTGATGTATTAAGAACCTACACATGCTATATTATTCTCTTTCAGTTTTGCATTTGGTAGTGATTATTTTGTACAGGTTCTTAAAGAAAGTGCTCAACTTTATTTGTTTGCCTTTTGATAAAGTTAAATATTATTATAATCTCTGTAACAATATAAAAGTATTTGTTTAGGCCGTAGATCCTGTGTTTTTGTCGGTGTGCAGATGAATGGTATTTACTTTTTGCAAGATTTTGGGTTAACATACTTTGGCTAACTCTAATTCTTTGTTTTTGTCATTGTTGTTTTGAAGGTATTCCTCTATTTGGTTCCTTCAAACTCTTGGTTTGGTTCTGGTGGAGTTCATAGGTTTGAGTTCCTGTAGCTACAAGGTAATAGAATACTCTTTACATTTTCTTATACCTAAATAATATATATAGATTTTACTGTTATGCATAAGAACTTTTGTTTATTTGTTGTGTTAATGCATATATGTACATAATGAACTTTGATTAAGTAATAGCTACTTACTGCAGTAATTTGTTGCTATTGTATGACTTTCAAATATTTTTCTATAACCATATTCTGGCCCATATATGTATATAAATAAATGTGCCGAACATGAAAGTATCGAGTGGAATGGGATGCATGCACGCAATGCTATACGGTTCTGATGGCAAAAGGCTAATCCCTTTCACTTGAACTGAATTGTATGAGGCAGAACAACAAATGTTCAAAATTATGCAGACCAACATATTTAATATATAGATAGTAACAGATGTCTCTTTAAACTCACCAATTGCTAATTCAATAGAATGGCCTGTCTATAAGGGTAAACTAACCAACTTCTTATTATTCAGAGTGCAACCTTATTTAGGTGGTATCAGACAACATTTATTTCATTGTCTATGTCTTTGTGTAAAAGAATATTACTGCATTAATGTATTTTCAGAACTCTTTATATGCATAGATAATTTTAGTTGAAGAATAGTTGTTTCCAAGGCTCTTTAAAATATGATTTGAACCATCAAATTAATTTTCTCTGACTTATGTACTTATTTATGTAGTTTGCTTATAATGAACAATGAAATTTATTAACTCTTTTGCAGGTTAAAGTGATACTCTTTCAGCTTGGGACAGTTACTCAAGGAACTTTTGATTCTAGAAGGTACAGTGAAAAGAAAGATTACTTTAGTTATTGCTATCAGGTCAGTGTATTGTTCCTCACAAATACTTTGCTTATTGTATTTATTCAAGTGGTCATCTCATCATTAATGTTTGATAATTTTTTTACTGTTTATGTTTAGTCAGTTTATTGATGCTAAATATGTGTAGTCAAATATTATAGCAACAATTTTTATTTATCCTTATATTTGTCTAACATTTGTTCTTATTTAAATAGTTCAAATTATCCTAACTATATAATTTATAAATGGTTCTATGTCGTAACAATTTAATGAAGTAAGTTATTGCATCTTGCTGTTGTTTGACTTAGGTATTAAGAACCTAATAAGTGTACTGCTTGCATAAAAAATTAGAATAGTAGGCAATATAGATTAATATATAGTACCTTTCCATTAAAAAAAAAATTACTGATACCTCTCCCGTATTTATATACACTACTCTTATCTCTACTAATATTTTTGCTTTATTATCTTAGGTTAATTTGTCTAATAGTCTGTTCTTTATAGTTTCTAAGGCTGAACATATAGTGTACTGAACATATCGAACTTAGATAATTCCTTTACAGGGAATAGCAATACCGACCCTATGGATTCTAGGAAAAGATATCAACAAGTAGCAATTGAAAAATGGAAAAACAAAAAAAAACGTGCAGCATTAACAATTGAGCCTATATTTTCATCTCATCAAAATGACCAGCTCACTTTCAAGAACAACTCATTGAATATGAACAAAGAAATACATACTGATAAATTAAGCAAACCTACCAACCAAGAAAAACAACATGTAGTGGAGCCTTCTTCAAGCCATGCGCAAGTAATCTCTGATTTGCACATACCCAATGGAACACTGTTGCAGTTTTCAAATTATTCTAAATCTTCCTTGCCATCTCCTAGCGAAATATATAGGTCAAGCGCTACTAAAAAATGGAGAGCTAAGAGAAATAAACAGTCATTTACTCATAAGCATCCATCTCAAATTAAAGATGCCGATTGTATTGGTAATCACAGTGAACCCCTTACAACATATAAAAGTATTCACTTGGAAAAGCACCCTTCAAATGCAAACAAAAGTAATTCATATACGATAGAAACTTCAATTCAAAGCGGCACTAATTTACACAATTTCCATATGGTTAATGAAAATACACCATCTTCTTCACAACCTACAGGTAATAGTTTCCATTTAAATTTTAAAGTTTCTTAAATAAATTTAATTGGATATTACTTTAGTGGATAGATTTATGGTCTAATGATAACATACCTACAACAGGTTGCCCAAGTACTAAAACATCCCAATCTACAGGTACAGTTCATTTTTCATAGTCATTTTCAAATCACTTAAAAAACTTACAGAGTTTACATGCTCAAGAAAAACTAAATTTTTGCATTTGCATTTTAATTATAGGTAAACATAAAAAAATGTGCCAAGAGATTCTGGATGACATTGCCGCTGAGCCTTTTGAATTAACTAAAAGTAAAAAATGTCCTTATTGTGGTGCCCTCAAATTTCAATACGAAACAAGTAAATTTTGTTGTTCGGATGGCAATATAAGACTGGCAAATAACTCAACACCAGATGTTCTTAAAGAACTTTTATTTTCAGCGACAGTGGAATCCAAATTATTTAGAGATTGTATAAGAACTATTAATAATCAATTTGCATTTACATCTTTGGGAGTGAAATGCGATAAAAATTTAACGCAACGTAATAAAGGAATTTATACTTTCAAGATACAAGGCCAAATGTATCATTTCTTGAATGATTTAGAAGCATCAGAAAATTTACAGCTATATTTTCATGATACCGAGCATGAAATTGCCAACCGATTTAAAGCATGCCCTAGAATATCTGAGTCTATAATTGAAAAGGTTATGTATGTTCTTAGAGACATTCCATACGCCAAATTTTTCAGAACCCTTAATGAGATAACAAATTTTGATGATTATAAAATCATTTTGAAGACTGTTCCTGAAGTTGATCAAAGAGTTTACAACAAACCACAAACTTCTCAAGTAGCTGCATTATGGCTTGATACTGAAGAAAATCAAGAACCATCCGAAAGAAATATAAGAATATATAACCATAGTGGCATTCCACATAAAATACAATACTATTTTGGTTGCTATGATCCCCTTCAGTATCCTTTTCTTTTCCCTTTTGGCGAGCTTGGGTGGCATCAAGGCATAGAAAAATTAGGAGCAACTGTTTCAAAAAAAAGATCACGAAATCCTACATCACTGCCTCTCATTTCGCCTTCACATATGGAATCTGCTGAAGAGTTAATTGAAGCAGAAAATGGTAAGTTCATAAACAAATACCTACAACTTCAACTGTTAATATATAAATACATACAAAAGTAATTACTTAAATAAGATAAGTCTAACATATATAATATATTCTGCTTTCAGTGAATCTTAGCACGCACGGGAGTCGAAATTTTGTTTCGATGAGGGATTACTATGCGTACAAATTACAAATAAGAGATAATGATGGGTCTTGTTTGTTAAATTTTGGAAGATTGTTTCAGCAATATATAGTAGATATATATGTCAAAATTGAATCACAAAGATTAGACTTTTTCAAGAATCAACAAACTGAAATTAGACAAGAATTTTTGCAAGGGATTGAAGACAGCCTAAATGCAGGAGAAACAAACGCATCAAAAATTGGGCAGAGAATTTTTTTACCAGCCGGTTTTATAGGGGGACCGAGAAATATGAAAAAAAGATACTTAGATGCAATGACATTGGTGCAAAGATTTGGAAAACCCGACATCTTTTTAACTATGACATGTAATCCTAATTGGCCTGAAATAAAAGAAATCTTGAAACAGAACGAAGAAACTCAAAATCGGCCAGATTTAGTAGCTAGAGTTTTTCATGCCAAGCTTGAAGAATTAAAAAAAGATATTCTAAAAAAACACATCTTTGGAGAAGTCGTTGCTTATACATATGTAATAGAATTCCAAAAAAGAGGTCTCCCACATGCTCATATATTAATCATACTAGCAAACAAGGACAAAATGTATAGACCTGAAGAATTCGACAAAATAGTTAGCGCTGAAATACCGAATAAACAGTTAACTCCACATTTATACAATATGGTCAAGAAACATATGATGCATGGACCTTGTGGAGAATTGAATGAAAATAATTCTTGCATGAACAAAAAAAAATAAATGTAGGTTTAACTATCCAAAACAATTTTCGGACCGAACTTTACAGATAAGTAATTCATATCCAAATTATCAACGTTCAAATAATAATGTTACAGTCAAAGTTAGAGGCCATATGTTAGATAATAGATGGGTGGTTCCATATAACCCATATTTACTTGCAAAGTTTAATTGTCATATTAACGTAGAGATTTGTTCCACCATACGAGCTGTGAAATACATTTATAAATATATTTGTAAAGGCCACGACAAAATTGCATTTCATATAGATACATCTAACCAAAATATACAGATAGATGAAATAGAACAATATAGAACTGCACGTTGGGTTTCTCCACCAGAAGCTGCATGGAGGATTTTCAGATTTCCAATTAGCGAAATAAAGCCTGCAGTTATTAATTTACCAGTCCATTTAGAAAACTATCAAACAATCAATTATAAGAAAAAAGATAGATTAGAAAGAATAATTAATAACCCAAAAAATCATAGAACTATGCTTACAGAATTTTTCTATATGAATAGAACAGATGAATATGCACAAGAACTAAATTTACCGTACGTAAAATTTCCTGAATACTTCGTTTGGCTAACTGAAGAAAAAAAATGGAAAAAGAGAAGTGAAAGAGATTCAATAGGCCGAATAGTAACTGTGCATCCTAACGAGGGCGACAGGTATTATCTTAAACTTCTTTTACTTCATGTTAAATGCCCGAAATCCTTCGAAGATATCAGATCTTTTAATGGAAAAATTGCCGAGTCAAATCATGAAGCTGCTCTTTTAAGAGGCTTATTACAAGATGATAACACACAAGAACAATGTCTGAAAGAAGCTGCAGTCTTTAAAATGCCATATGAAATGAGGAGACTATTTGCTAACTTACTTGTTTATTCATGTCCTAACAACCCTAGAGATTTATTTTATAAATTCGAAGAAGCTATGTCTGAAGATTTTTCGAGGAACTCAAACGTAAGTACCATAGATATTAAAAAAAAAGTTTTCCAGCAAATAAATGATTTTTTAGAATCAATGGGAAGAAGTATTCATTCATTTAACATTTTGCCAGATAATTTGACCTTACATATTGAAGAAGATAATAGAGAAATAATCGCTGAAAGAAATATTATCATTTGTGAAGAAGATTTAAATGCTATATCGTTACTTAACAAAGACCAGAAACAAGCTTTTACGATCATATTGGAGCGTGTGTATAGTGAAAAACCAGGAGCCTTTTTTATTGATGGCCCAGGTGGTACGGGAAAAACTTTTCTATACAGAGCTTTATTGGCTGATATTAGATCGAAAGAATATATAGCCTTAGCAACAGCTACTTCAGGTATCGCGGCTTCAATACTACCAGGTGGTAGAACAGCGCACTCGCGCTTTAAAATACCAATAGATATATCAAAGGGAAATTCATGTAAAATTAGCAAACAAAGTAACTTAGCAAACTTGATACGTGAAAGCAAGCTAATTGTATGGGATGAAGCACCAATGGCTAAAAAAACATCAATAGAAGCACTTGATCGTATGCTGAAAGATTTAACAGACTCACCTGAAGTATTTGGTGGTAAAGTTATTGTTTTTTGCGGCGATTTTAGACAAATTTTACCTGTGGTTCGCAAGGGAAATAAACATGACACCATAAATGCATGCATTACAAATTCCTATATCTGGCCATTACTAGAAAAAATTCGACTAATAGAAAATATGAGAGCTCGATTTGACCCTTCATTTACTGAATATTTGTTACGAATAGGGAATGGCGTAGAACCCACATGTAATAACAGTTCAGTTCGTTTACCTCCCTCGCTTATATTAACTAATGCTAATACAGAAGATGCTCTGGACCAACTAATTGCTAGAATATATCCTAATTTTCAAACTAATTCTGTACAAAATGCAGACAATATCAATGACCAGAATGACACAACTCCCAATTTTCAAATGAATAGAGCAATCTTATCTACTAAAAATTGTTTTGTCGACGACATAAATAATAAATTAATAAATGATTTTCCAGGTGAAATGGTTGAATATCTCAGTTTTGATGAAGTGGTTAATCCTATCCATAAAGGTCTTTATGAAGATATAATAAATTCTTTGACCCCTGGTGGAATGCCCCCTCATAAGTTACAGTTAAAAGTTAATGCTCCTGTTATGCTACTTCGAAACTTAGATCCTACGGAAGGCTTGTGTAATGGAACACGACTCATATGTAAAAAATTAAGTCGAAACATTATCCATGCACAAATAGCTGTTGGAGACTTCAAAGGGAAAAATGTTTTTATTCATAGAATTCCATTAAAACCTTCCGATGATGACCAAATGCATGTGGCTTACACAAGAACGCAATTCCCTATTAGACTGTGTTTTGCTATGACTATTAATAAAGCTCAAGGTCAAACACTAGAATCAGTCGGTATTTATTTAAGGGAACCAGTTTTTTCACATGGCCAACTATATGTAGCGTTATCTCGTGCAAAACAATCATCGGCCATTAAGTTTGTAATCAAACCACCTTTTTTCAGCCCACAAGAATTTGATATAAGAAAAACGTGGTATACAATGAAGTTCTTGAGGCAGCTTCAGTAATACAATGTACTTAAATACATTTTTATTTCATTTCAAAAACATAATATCATTTCTGCAAAAATGAAATTATATTAAATACCGAATAATTTTGCTAACTGCCTCTGCCTTCTATTACAAAATTTCTACAGGTGACAATGTCGAGGATATATCTACCGATTAAAGAGATTACAGAAGCCACCAACAACTGGACTGCACTTATCCAAGTTGTTGAGAGGCCACCCATTCACCAAAGCAAAAATGATTCGACAATGCATTATCGCAGATACTTATTCACAGATGAAGAGGTAAACAATTACGCAACATATTTCCTTTGTTAATTTAACATAATAATCATTTACTTAAATACTACTAATTATTACCATTGCATAACAGGGCACAAAAGTAGCTGCCGTTGTTTACAACAATGTCATTGACGAATTTACGCAACCGTTGCTCATGCCATACAAAAGATATTATGTTTCCGGAGCAAAAGTACGTCCAGAGATACCACTGTATCAGGTTGGTGATTACAAGTACAAATGGACTCTGGTTAAAGGTACCAATGTTGAAGACTATGAAGAACCCATGCCTCCACAACTTCCGTGCTCAATTGAAATTCATCAATTTGCAAATTTACACAAATATGCAGATACGGAGAATCCCAGAAGTGAGTATTTTATATACTTCATTTAAGAATATTAAAAAAAACATTTCTAGCTAAGTTAAACTGACAATTCCTAAATTTGCAAATTATCTACAGACTTGCTTGCAGTTATTGTTCATGCTTTTCCAAAAAGGACTGTTGGTACTAACACAACACGTGAAGTGATCGTCATCAACGAAGAGTAAGCAACAGATTTAACTAAATTAAGTACAAACAAAATATAGGCATGTATCTCATTCTTTAATTCATCATTTTATTGTTCTGCAGAATGAAACCAATGATTCTTACACTATGGAATCAGTTCGAGAAAGATGATGGTGAAACGCTGACTAATACAATTGCATCAGTTAACATTGTTCTAGCTATGAGAAGCCGAGTCACCACATTCCATGGTATGATTTAGATAAATAGTGTTAAAAAAAAAAATTACTTAGATACAGCATTCACTTGAACCAACTTTTGTGCCATCAAGGATTGTCGTTGTCGACTAAAGTTGGGACTTGCTTGATGGTCAATCCACTTATACCTGCCGCAGCCGATCTGAAACAGTGGTATGTTCTAACCTTAATTCTCATATAAACCTATAAATTTACATGTATATCTATTTATGTAAGCAAAACTACATTACAGGTATATTCAGAACAAAGACAGTGTTGCAAAACTTGTTGATGAAGGAGCATATAAAGACACAGACAAATTATACCCATGGCCTGAAAGCACTGATATAATTACTGTGCAGGAAGCAGTGAAGTCCCTCAAATATGTAAGATCTCAAATCTAAACGTTATAAATGATAAATTTAGTTAAACATACATAATATTGCATTTACAGTGAGGCCTGATATATTTACTCCACTCTCTTGATTCTCTATATATTAACACCTAACCCATTAAAAAAAATACCACAGTGAAAAAAAGATTCTATTTTCTATTTATATCAAACAACTAAAAGGTAGATTACGGTTATGCCAGTCATGCTTTTTGGGTAGTAATTACTGTTTTCTGATATATAGCTAAATTTTTTGAAACAACACTTATTAGTGGCATTGTAATTCTTCACAATAGGATAAATAGGTTTGCTTATACAGTTAATTATTTAAAGTTAATATCTTTTCGAAGAGCACACTATTGACAAGTGAAAAAAAAATTACAGATTTTTTATTACTATTTGTCGTCTCAAATGCTCTGTAAATTGTATATGCATTTTAAATCCAGTAATGCAATCAATGAAGAAGTCTCACTAGATAATAGATTTTTTTTTTCCAATTTCATAATTGCCACTAAACTCAGAGAAAAAAAACATGTTTGATCCAATCTTTTTTGCTTGATGATTATTCATTGTAGTATATAAAATGTAAATACTTATCCAACTGCTTGAATTATTAGATGCTTAAATTATTATATGCTGAAGATAAAATTGAAAGGCTTAAGTCTATATACTCTCAATATCTGCTTCAGACGAAGACTTGTTGGGTCAGCGGAAAAATGAAGCTCGCAAGCGACGCCAAATCCTTATGGGCAGCCACGTGCGGCAACTGCCGCAAGAATTACAATATGCCACCAAACACAGCAATGAAATGTCGAAGCTGCCAGGCAGATACTTACGTTGAAGCAAGGTACGTAGTTTTCATAATACCAAAATACTATTATTACAATGAACCACTATAATCTTACATGGTAGTCTACTACATAATTTTTGTTTTTTAAAATAATAGGTGTCGGATTCCAATGGCAATTAAAGATGAAACAGGAACAATATATGCAATAATCTATGGGACTGATGCAGAAAGAATTATCCCGTTCAGCGGGAATGATTTGTATGAAGCAGAGAAAAATGTTAGTATTCTTCTTGCTGAACTTTTTTAATGATAAAAGTGATATATAGGTATTAGTCATTACCATAACACATTAGTTATTAAATATCTTCACTTCCTACTGTACACCACATAATGTGTTTATACATTTACATTCCTTTTATGTATACCTAAAACATTTGACTTTATATAATAGATTGGCTTCTGCTATAAAACTTTACACTAACTTAAACTGATTGTAATCAATATACTTTGATTGTGCAGGGCCAAAACATAAAAGGTGAAATTGAAGCAGTGATAGAAAAGCACAGCGTTGTCTGTTTCATTAAGTATACTGAGTCTGGTTATCATACAATTCTAAAGCTTTATACCGCTGACCACATGAACACCGAGAAGAATATGCATGAAGAACAACTCTCCAAAAAAGACACAGCCAGTTCATCATCAGCCAAGGTGCAATATACTACAATGGCAATTTGTAGTTCTTCACATTCATATTTTATCAATGACCTACAATAACTCTTCTATTTTATGAAACAGGTTGTCGAAAAACAACTCTTCACCCCAACACTCAAAAATGTGCTCCAGTCCGTTGCCATGAAAATTGAGAAAGATCCAACCATCGGAAGTTCAGAACCACTTGTTAAAAAGCGCATCTACTTTGAAACCCAACCAATAGCCTCCTCCTCAATCACAACTGCCACACCATCAAAACAAGCTTCACCAAAACCAAGTCAGTTCAATCTTGAAACACATAAAGATCTACCTGCCAGCCCTTCAAAGAAAAGTCGACCCAAAATGGATTGACGCCTCGACACCTACAGCTTTTGACTTTTGGCTCGACACATCAAGCTTTTGACTTTTGAACTAGAAAAACATGAAGAATGGATGCTTCTTTTGCGTACAAATTTGAAATTTGCAAGGTTAAAAAAACCTACCTAAAAACTGATACTTTGTAGTCAAATCCTTAACAGAATTAAATGCATCTATTTACATATAGATGCTTTTCGATTCTGTAGAAGGAAAATACTCAATGTGTTATGCCCATGACTATGCTTTTGTGTATTGTATCTTTTGATCATCCAATTCTTTCTTTTTTATGTTTTCAATACTTCGTATAGGATTAGTAAACAAACTTGGGCCGGCTGTGCCTTGTACAGCCCTACCCTCCTAGTAAAAACTCAATAAATCAAATATATCACAAATCAAAATTACATAATTCACTAGGGTAAACATAATTTCTACTAATCTGACTATTCACTTCCCGCTCAGCCTCCACCTTTGCGCTCCGTGAAAAAAATTTCCATCTGCCGTGAAGTTGCAGACCCTGCCGCTTCTGTCCGCCGAGAAGTTCCAGTCGCCGTGTCCGTTGTACTGGAAAGCTTCAGTACTGGAAAGAAATACAGATGGATGGATTTTCACAACCCCTAATTCGGAAAAATCCATCCCAAAATCCCCCAAATTATTCCAACGCGAAAATCGTGGCCGCAAAATAAGTATAAATAATTAGGGATTTTTCATCCACTCATGGAAAATACAATCAACCACTCCGCCCATCAGAAGGCGGCGGAGCTATAACAGCAGCAGCAGCAGAAAACAGGACGGCGATGGAGCGGCTTCGCGGCCGATAAGCGGCGGCTGCCTTTGTCGATGGTCGTTGCCGACTGCGTCGAGCGGTGGTTCGAGGACGTGCTGAAGGAGGCGAGGGCCGGCGACATCAATATGCAGGTGCTCGTGGGCCAGATGTACTACAGTGGCTATGGCGTTCCCAAAAACGCCGGCAAGGTCTAATCTTTTCTCTCTTTCTCTTTCTGATTTTCACTGTGTGAAGGTCGAATTTCTGTGATTGATTATTGGAAAAAAAATTGATTTATTCTTTATCTATTTATCTGCTGTTTTATTACCTTGTGATTATCTCAAGTTTATGTGGCCTTTGGAAACTTAGGGGAGCCTTTGGTTTACAAGGACTTCAAGAGTGAGGTCAACTGTGTGGGGCGTTATCGGTAAACGTCCTGGTGAGCTTCTCATCTTTTCCTCTATGTTCGGTAAAAGATTTGTTCGAATCGAGCTGTTCGTGAACATAGCTTGCTCGAACGAGCACTGTTTGAACAGCTAATCAAGCTCTTTATTAAAACGAGCCGAGTCAAGCTTGTTCTCGAACAACTCATGTTTTTGTTTTAAAGAGAACATACTAGTTGAACATGTTCGCGAACGAATATTTCAGTGTTAGGGAACTACTCGTTTAGATATTTAGGTTATTAAAAGTGCTATGCCGAGTTTTTATGAACTTAAATGAGCTGAGCCTTTTGTTTTTTTATTAAACAAGCTGATGTCGCTTCCATCCGCCGTGAAGTTTCAGTCGCCGCGTCCGTTGTTCCAGCCCCGCCTCTGCGCGCCGTGAACAAAGCTTCAGTCTGCCGTGAAGTTCCAAACCCTGCTTCCGTCCACCAGGAATTTTCAACCGCCGCCTCCGTCTTTTCAGCCCCGCCTCAGCGCGCCGTGAACACGTTCGGTTCCAGCCCTCGCTTCCATCCGTCAGTGAAGTTTCAGCCTCCACTTCAGTCCGGCGTGAAGTTACAGTCCCCGCCTCTGTTGAACACGCTTGTCTTTCCTTCCGCCTCTGCCACCGGCACCGCCGACACAGAGACCTCTGCCGTAAGTTGCCCTACTCCTCAATTCTATGCCTACGTTGGATTTTTTTGGAATAGTTATTGTTAAATGTTTTATTATTTTTTTTAGATTATGTAATTGAATTGAGTGAACAAAGTATATGGCAAAGTTTGCTGAATTAAATGTTTCTTTCTTTTTTCTCCCCCTTTGTTTCTCAACTGATTCAACAATTTCCATGCACCAGCTCNTCTCTGAATGTTGCATTATAATATTCTGTTTACATGTGCATTCTTCTTCTAGGACCTTAATGCTAGTTTTGGAATTTGAGTCTAAAAAATGCTATATTGGCTTATGGTGAAAGTGTTGGGATTGATGCATTTGGATTTGGGATATCATTTTTCAGATACTTAGGTAGTGTTTGTATTTTAGATGAATATTTTGGGGGGAAAAGAGTTTATTTGGGATGAATATATGTAATTGAATTGAGTGAACAAAGTATATGACATAGTTTTCTGAATTAAAGAGCTTGTTACTATCTGTACCTTGTATATGCATCTACAATCCAGACCCTTATAACTCTGACTCACATAAATTATAAACCCTCAAAATTTGGGTGGGTAGATACAAAAGGGTCATCAACTGTTCGAAAACTAAAACACAATTTGTAAAGGATGTAAATTTGGTGAAGTTGACAACACAATCTCATCTAAATTTTAGCTTTGCCTTATCTGAAGATTGAACGCGCATGCTGCAGTAGCCTAAATCAGTTTCTATCAGTGATGTTATTCTTTTAGTTAGACGTTTGTAGGATATATAAGTTTTGTTACAGTTTCTTGCATGTTCATTTTGACAAGTTCTATGAAGTTCCTTTTTGGTTCTATTTAAGAAGGCGTGTATTTTGCAAAAATATAAATTTTAAAATTGAGAGCGAAGATGAATAGTTAAATTCTAAAGGGATAATGCACCTGAAATCGAAAATAAAGACTTCAGAGGAGACCACTTAGTGTTGAACTAGTTCAAGAATTTGTCCCTCGTCTTTCTTGCTACTTCAAACTTTTCTGTCAATCATAGGTGATTTATTTTCCATAGTTTCCCTCTACTTAAGATCATTATTCATAACAAAATGAATCCAGCTATTGCATTCTTTCAAAGAGACTTCAAGCTCAGTCACAAACTCCTTTAATCGATGGCTATAATTTGAATATTGCTTGAGGTCATGGTGAACTCATGTGTTCTGTCCTTTATTTTTAATCATCTATGAATGGAATCTATGGTCTCCATGAGTTTGATGCCTGAGTTTGAGACCGATTGATAATTATGGGAGTGAAAATCTCAATCTTTAGAAGGTGTTTGTTCGAATAGAGTTAGAAGTCCTATCTTTTTTTAATTTGCATGTATGCTTATTCTGTTCTAGACTTGACCTTTTGTTATGTGCTGAAAAATCATTCAGATGTTGGGAGTGCAGATAATTTTTTTTTCAGGTGTTTTGATTTTTAGTTCCAATGTGTCAAAAAATAAGCTCTTATTTTTTCTTTTCTTTTCTTTCACTTTTGTTTTCCCCTCAGGTATAGCTTGTTTCACCATTGTTGATAAGCAGTTTGTATTTCTCACCATAGTAACACCTACTTGGACTATGTTAAAATGTTGTCATTTTTTCTCCCTTTCTTTTCTTTTCGAAGCTATATTGTATTTGGAACTTCTGCAGATTCTGGACCAGATTCCATAGTCGGACGAGCTGTGGTTATCCATGCTGATCCCGATGATCCTGGACGAGGTGAGTTTATGTGTTCTATGTATTTCCCAGGATAATTAAACTAGATTTTAACAGGTAGCTATAAGTTTAATATAACATTAACATTTGCTTAAGTAGGACACTTGATAAACATCATTTCTGATATGGTGGTGCTGGTAGATAATTAATCAACCGTTAATAAACGATGAATAGTTCAAACTGATTTAGTGCTTATTGTTTTTGTTTTAGTTTGCTGCAATTACTAAACAATGCATCTGTATCTCTGAATGCTGGAATATAATTATTTAAAAAATGTGTATTGTGTATGAAAAATCGGTAAGTCTTGTGTTAAGCCCTCCTAATTTCAGTTTTGACAACTACTCATACCTTCATTAGAAAATGTCATACTTTAAAAATGATCATCAACAGAATTTATGAAAAAGTATGACGTTTGATGGTATAAGTATAAATTTTTATTTATAGAGTATGGTGGGTTGACCCGCCGAATGGTTAAGCCGCCTTACACAAGAATTTGTAATGAAAAATAACACTTCCTGAGGTTATCTCACCACTTGAATTTTGAAAATCACTTAAAATTTGTTCTACCATCTAATGACTGCCTCTTTTTGTTCAGGTGGATGTGAACTTAGCAAATCCACTGGAAAAGCTGGTGGAAGAATTGCTAGTGGTAAGGAAAAATAATTGTTGAATCTATATTAAAATGCATATCGATGCAAGAAAAAATTGGACTACAATGTCATTTTTTTAAAGTACTGCTGCTACTTCACATTGATGAACTTACAACTGATTATATTAGCCACTCTTATGGAATCCACTAAGACTGACCATAAAAAAGGTTCGTAACCATCGACCAACTACTTGCGTTTTTTTTTTTTATAANTTTTGATAATTTTATGCAGGTATAATTGGTTTTCATGACCAAGTAAAATCTACATTTTTGTGGGTTTTATTGTCTTAGTAACCGGTTTGTGGGCATACATGCTCGCATTTTGTTATCTTATAATAAGCATTATGTTCTTTTAGTCGTGATTTATTGTTATTTATGGTTTTTCGTTTAGGTGTTTGATTTGGAAGAAGCATACTTGGAAGAAGAAATTGATGATATACAGAGACGGTGGACCAAGTATTTTCTCGATATCACCTCATTGGCAAAGTAGTAGACTATATAGGCTTTTGTTTGGAATATTTGATTTATGTTGAACTATTTAAATTTTCTAGTATTGTTAGCTTTTTGAGAAATGTTAAACTACGTTGGTATTATTGATAATGAACTAATTTTAGTAAATTTCTTTTATTTTTATCTATTTAGTTGTATTGATGGTACATTTGGTTTCAATTAAACAGGTAAAAAAAAAGACCATTTATCTACTTTTTACATCGGGTAATAAAGTACGATATAAAAAGAAATTATATCGGTCATAAATACTACACATAAAATCTTACATCTTTTATATCGGTTCAAAACAACATATAGAATATGATTTTATATATCGGGTTCGATGTCCAACCCATATAAAAAGATATTTTTTATATGGGATGATTCATTCACCCGATATAGAAAATATTTTCTATATCGGTATTCTATAATCCGGCTTTCCAGATGTATCTTCTAGATGGGGTGGTTCACTTACCCGATATAAAAAGTCTACTTCCTATATGTGGTATTACCCGATATAAAAAGATGACACTTATTATATGGGCTGAAACTATATCGAAGCTGAAACCGATATAAAAAGTCATTTTCACCCCATATAAAATGTGTTTTTTCCACTAGTGACTTATGTGTTTACAATATTTCTATTAAAATAATATCAAATATAAGGACATCTTAGTCCATCTATTTTCTTATTTTTTATTTTTACACAAATCATTCCTCAATAGTGTAGAAATATTAATTTTTATTTTGTGAAATTGACTATACTTCTTCCTCCGATTATCCCTTTGTTCGACATTCTGACTTTAAAAATAATTAAGAAGTCTTGACTGAACATTTTTCATAAGTGAGCAATTTCTTTCTTGGTTTTGCATAAAAAAATAAAATATTTGTGCATCTCATCACTACATAATAATAAAATAATAATAATAATAATAATGCTAATTACAAAAACAATAATAATAATAATAATAATAATAATAATAATAATAATAATAATAATAATAGTTTGGTTTTGCTGTGGCAAATGAGTGAAGGATCACAAGTATAATAGATGAGTGCATGTTTTATAGATTGAATCTTTTTACTTTGTAAGGTATTTTAATAATGAATTTGGATACTAATAATTCAATTCTCTTTAATATCTTGTTAACTAAGTCCGAGAATACAATACTTTTATGAATTGAAAAGTTATAATCATGGCATCTATCAATGTGATCATGAGTTAAATGTATACTCTATATTGGGACACAAATCGTGTATGCTGTTGTATACTGTCTCTCTTTGTACCACACAATAACTAAGTTGGAAGCTCTTCCTTCAACTGTCTTTGCCTTTTTTCTCTCACCGAAAATACGGCTTTTTCGAATTTTTTTTCCATTTTATTTCTAATATGTGAAAAATGGGTCGAAAAAAGGAATAGTTTCTTCGGGGCCGGTGGTGGATCCATGAAAACTTCCTCCGCCAGATCACCATGAACATTTTTTACATCAAATTGTCTCCAAAGTCCTAAAAGTGACCAGGCCCGGCTTAAGACATTGACTTGGGTTAACAAAGAGATGAAATCGAATATCATATATATACGAATATAGAAGAGCATCTTATAAGCGGAAAGTTTTAATACGCGATGTTTCACCTAAGTCGCACCCTGACTGCTGGGGTGGGGGTCGGCCTCCGAACCGTACGTGGGACGAGTTTCTGCCTCATACAGAGTCTTACTGAAAGACTCATAGTAGCCCAAAAATTACTTATTCTTGACTTCACTTCGCTTCCCTTCGTTTCCCCTTTTTTAAATCAATTCCCATATGCGGACACAGAGTGGTTGTGACCGATTCGATAGAAGGGAAAGAAAAGTGTGTATTTTTCATTGGGGATTCCCTGGAAGCACATCTGCCCTCCATGAATAAAGAGATGGAGCTCTTTACTTGAAATCCTTATTAAGTAAAGAAGTCCTGTCGCCCCCTCCTTTTCTGTCCAGCGATCCTCCGCAACCACCAGGCAAGCCTTGTCCATGTCATAGTCAGGGTTCTTTTTTCTGCCCCTTGGAGTCTGACGAGTGTTTTGGCTAGCGGCGGGTCTTGCCGCTCCGTCAATCTCCTCGACTTCGGAGGGGGTTGCCGTCCGTTGTGGTTCTCGAATCTTGCCATGGGTGTTCGCTGGCAAGCCGGTGGGTATGGTCTCGCGCGTCTCAGTTCCGATTTATGGAGGGTGCTGCCTGTTAGTCTCTAGCCTCGGGTGGCCCGACGATCCACTCGGTTGCCGGCCTGCGGGGCTACCGGATCGCAAGACTGTGGGACTATTAGGGCGGCACCTCTGTGGGTCATGTCTTCGAGACACCGGTTTGTTTCGTGGCGGCTCCCCCTCTCTTTCCCTATGATGAAGTCCAACGGAGTTCAGATTTGGACTAAGAACAGACTTATAGCCAGATTTGTCTAGGCAGTTCGTGTTCAGCCGCAGTTTTCGGGTTTGAGGTTTTGATCTGTTGCTTTGTTGGGTTCGTTGTTGCGATTTGGGACTCGGTTGCCAGTTTGGTTGGTTATGGAGGTCAACTTCTTGGATTAGGGGGAGATTTTATTCTTCTAAGTTTTTCTTTTTTTAGGTGCGTGTAGTGCTCTGTTTTTTGTTTCTCTGTTTATCTTGTTTCGTTAAGTCCAGCTACGTCTGGCATCTAGTCTCCGTTTTGAAATTCTTGTCCCCTTGATGGAGTTGGGTTTTGTTAGTCTCCGTTTTGGAGTTCTAGTCTCATTGATGGAGTTGGGTTTTGTTTTTGTTTTGTGTGTGTTTTTGTCTCCTTATTGGAGCTTGTACCCTTTGGACTCACGTATGCCAAGGGGATAGATCTAGATTTTCTGGTTCTTTGTGTGTCAGTTGACATCCCATCTGTACTCTTTTAGAGTTTTTCAGTTATTAATATATTTGTCGTTTGAAAAAAAAATGTATACTCTATATCCAAAGTATATATATCTCAACATGTGAAAATAAATTTTTGAAACTTAGTTACCCAAAAGATGGACAAATATATATCAAAATATATTAATTTGAATGATTTAATCTTCCAAATTTTGTGCTTGAAAAAAAATTAAGGCAAAATTTTATTAATCCAACTTTATTAAGCTACATTTATACAATTTCTATTGAGTTTATTGAAGGTAGTTCTAGATTAAAGATGACCTATAAAGTTTGTTCACTATATTCTAACCTTATGTTTTCCTTTACAGAAACAATGACTACACCCACTATAATAACTCGATTTTTTTATATTCTTAAATTATTTAAAATTTTAAAAATAAACAGTTGTTAAAACTAACACAACATCATAAAAACCATATTTAAAAAAATAAGAATTCCAAAAAAGGATAAAATAATAAAAAAAATATTCAATATGAATGTTGGAAATTTCCAACATCAGTGCAATGAACAACATGACATATCCAATAAATATAAAACAATTATAATTAAAATATGAAATTAATGATCAAGAGGTAATATTGAACTTGAAAAAAATATAATTGATATTAATTACGCACTCAGTTAGTTAGCCTTCTTAAACTACTACAAACCTATATGACAATTTTTGTAGATGATCCTGCTTTATTTGGTGAAGGGTTGTTATGTGTTTTGCTCCCCTGTGTTGTATACTGCCATTTGGTAGTTCGAATATTGTTTCCTTAGGTGTTATGAAAGTTCTTTTATCGTTGGAAAAAAAAAAAAGTTGGATAATCTTGAAGTACCAGTGTTTTGAGACCCGGATCGGCCCGGCGGGTCGACCCGGAGCCGGAACCGGTTCGGGTGGAGTATTTGGACCGGATAACCAAGGACCCGGTCAAACCCGGTCAAAACCCGACAGAGACGCGGCCGGGTCAACCCAGTTCACGCGGTCCATATATATTTTTTATATTTTTTTTATTTTTTTTTTGTTTTTTAAAAATAAAAATATGTATATATGTTTATATGGTAAATATTTATCATGAAATACATATTATTAACACTTTAATATACAAATTTTATACACAAAATATTTAATTTGTTACTTTTATGTATATTTATATAACAAAAATACTCTATATATAATTTTAAAATTTTTTAAATTAATTATCCGGTTCAGCAATTGACCCGGTGATCCGACGGTTGAACCGGTGACCCAATGACCCGAGAACCTGCTTGAGTCGATCACCGGGCGGGTTTAAAAACTATGCGCTTAGGGACTTCTTTAGGAGTCATTTCTTTCCATTGATCGGATAGGAGAGAGTGAAAGCATAAAAAATGGAAAAAATGGAAGAGAGCGGCTTTTGAATAGCCTAAGTGACTATCCACATTCCACACTAACTTCTTTCACCTGGTTTGGACTTTGTCGCGTCTATTGAGTGATTTGTTCTAAAAACGTTATTGTACTTGAAGCTTTTTAATTATTATTCGAGCATAGATTAATTATTAATTTCCTGATAATTGTTAGTGACGCTCACATATTTAGTTTTGCAATTCAATTTGCTTATAATTGTTCTTTTGACTAATCATGCAATACACCACATAAAACTTACTTCTTTTTCCTTTTTCTTTTTTATTTCTTTATATTATATTAATTTTAATTCAAGTTGGATATTATTGTTTTACATCAACATTGTAATTATTGTTATTATATTGTGAAAGAAAGTCTAATACATACGCTACAAAATTGTTTATAGGATTTTAATGTATTATTAGTCCTTATTGTGTTTGAATTAGTTTGGTTGATTAGACATTTTTTTTCTTGAAATAATTATGTGTTTACAATATTTTCATTAAAATTATATTAAATATAGAACTTTTTTGTCCATCTATTTCTTTTACAAAAATCATTCCTCAATAGCGTAGATTGATTAATTTTTTATTTTGTGAAATTGAAGATACTTCCTCCGATTATGTCTTTGTTCGACATTCTGACATTTAAAAATAATTAAGAAGTCTTGAATACGTATTTCTCATAAATGAGTGATTTCTTTCTTAGTTTTGCATAGTGCATCTCCTCACTACATCATCACATAAATGAGTGATTTCTTCTCCCCCGTCTGTGGGGAACTCAGTCTTCTACCGGAGTATCAAAGGCTGTTGTCTCTCATTGAAGAAAAAGAGCGATAGGGATCATGGCAGGAGATAACTCGAAGAAGAACTTGACGAAGAGGGCTCTTGGAACAGGGCCGCTGCCCGGATGGTCGTCGTCGCCTACTACCCCTAAGGAGACGTTGCTGGCCCCAGGTGTGACCCCGACACCGCCACCAGGAGCTCAAGGGCGTTTGGCGAACCCAGGAGAATCGGGTGGCCTGGTCAACAAAGAGAAGGAGCTCGGCGGTGCAACGAGTGGAGGAATTGGTCAGGTCGGCCAGGTCCCTGATGGGAACACGGGTCAGTTGGCTCCGCTGAACAATCAACAAATTGGCGGCCGGCTGTGCCCATTCGCCGGAGGAACGCTATGGAGTCATGGTAGTGTGACAGCAGCTCGGACCGGAAGCACTCGATGAAGTGCTGTTCTACATCTGATGATAGGAAAGATCCTTGACCATCCCTTTCTGCCTGAGCGATGCGCTCATCAACTTCCTCTCGAAGCTTTTTAAGCTCGGCGTCTTTGGCTTTGAGCTCGGCGTCTTTAGCTTTAAGCTCGGCCTCTTTGGCTTGGAACTCGGCTCGAAACTTCTGCGTTTTGGTCTTTTGACGATCGAGGGCCTTTTGAAGGTCGGCAAGTCGCTCCTCGCCCTACTCCACCTCGTCCTTGAGGGATTTCACTTCGTCATCCTCGTCCTCCAACTGCTCGTCGAGAAGAGGAGCTATGCCGGCCAGAGCCTGTTTGGGATAGGGGTTAGATTTGCATAGATTTTACAAAATTTGTTTAATAAAGGTGTAAGTTGAGTGTGATAGGGTCATACCAGACCAAGGTTGTAAGTGATCGTCTCGGCTCGACTCTTTTTGGTGGGCTATTGCGTTGTCTTGCCCTTTGGAAAAATGTTAAGGAGGTAAGAGCTGGTCACCGATACGTCCTTGTTCCCGGCAAACCGAGTTGGCTTCTTGGCCCGCAGGGAGTCGGTGTCAGCTCGGCACCTTGTGCCGATGTGGTCCCCTCTTTAGGGTAAGTCTTCTTGCGCTTGAAGGACCTCGTCGGATGCTCACGGTAGACCCGGCGATCGGGGACCTCGTCCAAGGGAAGGTTGACCACCTCCTGCGCTGGCGCTGCTCCTGAGGACCTGGCAGGGGGGTAACGCAACTCTGGAGAAGTTCCGCTGCACGACAAATACAAGGAAAGAACAAAAAAAAAAAATTATAAGTAAACAAGTTATATGAGTAGAACTAGCATAAAGGAAAGAGTAAGCGATATGACGACAACTTGTGGCGTCGAGGCCTACCTATGTCATACACGGGGTCGGCGGCACAGCTCGACAGCTGAAAGTGCCGAAGGAGTCGGTCATTACAGGTCAGCTTCACCACGTGAAGGGGGGTCTTATTCCATTAGGCGATAAGGGTGTCATATTTGACGTTCCGTCTTGGTTTCTTTCGCTAACCTGGTAGCTCGTCCAGCCACTCGGATTGGAGGTCGGAAATTTTAGAAGGGGGGCGAACGAAGAAATATTTGTTTTGCCAATTATGAATTTTTGACTTAGGGTTTTTTAAGAATTTCGCATTGTTGTGGGGCATGAGGTAGGGTGAAGTATTGTTCGAGGATTGGAGATTGAGACAATAGAAGCATAGTTCTGGGTCAAACTCGTCGAGGTGAGCTCGACAAGTCATGATAAAACCAACGAGATAGCGTATCGCGTTGGGAGGAAATTGGTTCAGGGGAAAGCGATATAACTGGCTCAATTCGTGTAGGTCGAGTTGTCCGAGTAGGAGATGGGGTTAGAAGGTGTCGCTTGGGAGTGGGTGGCACCCTTTTTTGTTTTGTTGGAGGTTGTGGTCGACGAGGCTTGGAGGGCCAAAGTAAGGGAAGGGTCCTGTATAGGTGTGGGGGTGTGAAGTAGGAGAGGACGTACTAGTGCTCGTGGTGGACGATGAGGTATTAGGGTTCATAGTTGCGGTTGAGGATTCTAATGGGTATGATAGCCGGAAAACAATTGACGAGCATATGCGAGAAAGAGATATACATAATGAATAAATGCAATTGTGCACAATAATAATGAAGGTGATAGTAGGGGGATGAGGTCGGCGTACCCATAAAATTGTCCGGCATGTTGCGCGAAGATGTGGAAGGCTTGGCTCATCGGTGGGTCGGCGCGTGCTCGGCAGGACGACGTGGGCTCGTCGGCAGGTCGGCGCGTGGTCGTGAGCGTGAGTGCTCAGCGGGAAGGCGTTGGCTTGTCGGTGGGTCGGCGTGTGGTTCGTCTGTGGGGTGAGGTGACCTTGTCTAGATAAAAATTGCCGGACGGTTGAGAGCTTCTCTTAGAGATAAAATCTATGAAGAGAAGAGAGAAGGGAGAAGAAGATGATTTTTGAAGTGGAGATGGGTGAATGTAAAGAGGGGTATTTATAGTTGGAGAAGTGAATGGGGATTGTTGGGTCTTGGATAATCTTGGCCCTTGATTTTGAAATTCAATCCATGGTGGAGAATGAAACTTGGTGGCCAAGTTGCTTTATGTCACTATCAAAGATGGATGGTAGGTGAAGGCATGTGTTTGGGTGAGTAGGTATATGTACTTGGGTGGAGAAGAGGCCAATATTTTGGTGAAGGGCTTGAAGGCTCGTCGGCTCGGCATCGGCGTCTGCGGCTCGGCAGGTCGGCGCGCCTCGCCTGCTCGGCGTCGGCATCCGAATTTGCAGCTCGGCAGGTCGGTGCACCTCGACANTTCACGGCAGCTTGGCGTCACTACATGCGAGAGCTCGACATCCCCACTCGCAGGGGCTCGGCGTCGGCTCCTCGGCAGTCCAGCTCGTCGGCTCGGCAGGCGGGGTGAGTAGCTCGGCGTCGGCTCCTCGGCAGTCCAGCTCGTCGGCTCGGCAGGCGGGGTAAGTAGCTCGGCGTCGGCATGGAAGGTTGTCAGCTTGGCGCCTATACACTGGCAGCTCGGCGTTCTTTCTCGGCATCCTCACACCGGCTCAGCGGTTTGGGGGTGGTGCACGGTGTTCTAGCTCGTGTGGTGGTAAGAGAGTTTGGATAAGGTGAGCAGTTGAGGTGGACAGTGGATAATTGTCCCAACCTAAGAGGCGAGTACTTAGGAGGTGTGTGTAATTTTTACATTCCTTAGGACATGCTCCGATGACTTGTCTAAGAAATTGGGGGGGGGACTAGATGATGTAGCCATGAGTAGCGGTTCATAAGGGACCGGTCGTAGGCCGCACTTAGTGTCAGCTAGGCGTGGTTCAATTGGCCAGCGGAGGTTAGCTTAGGCTAGGCACCTCGTCACCTAGGCAGCTCGACAGGAGGATTCTGCCGAGGGGACTAGGGCCTGGACGTGGCTTCGTGTTTACCAAGTTAGGAGGAGGTTCACAGCAACTAGGACTCTTATATTATGAGAATATCTAACCAAATCTAGGGTTGGATGTTAGGAAGACTCCAGAACAACCAGGACTCTTCATGGCCTCACCTATAAAAAGGAACAGGTTCATTCATTTTAGACAACACACATACACTCGTTATATTGCTACTCTGTCATTTTCTCTCGGATATATCATTGACTTGAGCGTCGGAGTGTCCGCGCCGGGACCACCCCCGGCGTGTTTTGCAGGTACCGACGATCGAAAAGGCTCAACCCGGTTCGAGAGGAGCGGTCGAGCGGTTCAAGTATTTGTGGTATTACAATCATCATCATCATCATAATAATAATAATAATAATAATAATAATAATAATAATAATAATAATAACAACAATAATAATAATAATTTGGGTTTGATGTGGCAAATGAGTGAAGTATCACAGGCATAAGAAATGCGAGCATATTTTATAGATTAAATCTTTTTTACTTTGTACGGTATTCTATCAATGAATTTGGATAATGATAATTCAATTAACTTTAACATCTTGTTAACTAAGTCCGAGAATACAATTCTTTTCAGAATCGAAAAGTTACATTCATGACATCTATCAATGTGATCATGAGTAAAATTTATACTCTAAATTAAATTATCAATATCTCAACATACAAAGAAATATTGTTGAAACTTAGTTACCCGAAAGTTATATACCAAATTATATTACTTTGAATGAATTAATAAACTTTTCATACTTTGTAATTGTGCCTGAAAAAAAAAGTTTTTGGCCAAATTTGATTAATCCCAGTTTATTGAGATACATTTATACAATTTCAATTTAGTTTATTCAAGGTAGTTCAAGATAAAAGATGAGCTATAAAGTTAGTTCATTATATTCTAACTCACGTTTTACCTTAAAGAAACAATGACTACGCACTATAACAACTCAGAATCTTTTATATTGTT
This sequence comes from Striga asiatica, assembly GCA_008636005.1. Classification (NCBI taxonomy): domain Eukaryota; kingdom Viridiplantae; phylum Streptophyta; class Magnoliopsida; order Lamiales; family Orobanchaceae; genus Striga; species Striga asiatica. The sequence goes on from BKCP01002336.1 coordinate 1,014,140, forward strand.
CAAACCATTTAAAAAATCAAAACTGTTAAAACTAACACAATATTTTAAGAAGCATATTTAAGAAAATAGGTATTCCATAAAAGGATAAAACAGTAAAAAAGATTTCAATTATGAATATGAATGTTTGACATTTCCAACGTCAAGAAATGGAGAGAATGACGGATCAACTAAATATAAAAATGACTATAATTAAGATATGAATTTAATGATCAAGAGGTAATAGTGAAGTTGACAAAAAAAGAATAAATTTATAATATATTCTCACTCTGTTAACTAGTGTATACCCCGTGCGATGCACGGAAACAATATTAAATTAATAATATTATAAATAGACCTCGAGTTTGAGTCACTCAATGACAGAAGTGGAAACTATTTGATGGGTCTACTTCTGGATCTGGAGTAAACCGATGATTGTGAGCTCAGATCTGCTTGAACCGCCTTGAAACCGTCTCTAGACCGCAAGAATACCTGCAAAAACTCAACGCCGGAGGTGTTTCCGGCGTAGAGCCTCCGACGCTCAAGTCAGTATGAGAGTGATGAAGAGGGGCTGCGCAGCAGCTATGGGGAAATTGGGAATGAATGAGAGTTAGGGTTTTAGGGTTACCTCATCTCCTTTATATAGGAGTGAATACTTACGCGAAGTGCCCAAAATACCCAAGTCGGTGGGCCTAGAAGGTCCAAAATGCCCCTGTCGATTCGTCTCCCCCTTTATTGCTGAGTCATCGCGAGATTCCTTCTTATCTTCCCCAATGTGGAGGACTTTGGATATGTTACAAGTGTGATGAATCGTCATCGCGTCTTTGTTGTTTAAGGTGCGCGAAGTCGACTTCGAGATCTAGGAAGTCGACTCGTTGATATGCGCGGATTCGGAGGCTACGCTTGACTAGTTCTTCGAGACGGAGTCGTCTTCAGAGAGTCGTCTTAGTTCAGTCGACTTCTAGGGATTGACTTAGAGTATCTGGATGACTAGGAGCTTGGCTGTTCCTCTTTCATAGATGTCGATTAGGGAAAGTCGATGAATTAAGGTCGACTTGCAAGAGTCGACTAGATCAATCTCGGCTTCTTCTTGATTGCTCTTAGTAGATCGACCTTTGGGAAGTCGATTCGGGCATGTCGACTGGGTCATGTCGACGTGCGAGTAATTCGAGTGGTTCACCGGTTGAGTAATAAACTACTGGACCGGGTTATCCTTATGTGGCCATATCATCTAGTCCCCCCCGAAAATTACTCTAAGCAGTCGACTGCTTAAGAGTAAATTTGATGGTAAGTAGCTTCGCTGTCTTCCTGTGGTACCCGCTCGTTTTTGTTTTCTTTGATGATTCGTCTCGTCAATCCATCGGGGCGCATCCCAACCTCATGATTGCTTTTTCGGATAAGTCTGACACTCTGACAGACCCTTTTGAAATTTCAAATTTCAAATTTCAGAAAGCCCTAATTGACGCGCGTCACCTCCATCGCCGACTCCTCGAATTCTACGCTTCATCTGGGTCGTTGATTCAGATATTGATCTAACGATCCGCCTCTATTCTACTCGAGTATAAATACATTGCACGTCTGCCCTAGGTGGCTTTTCACGCTTCCAATAATTCGAACTCTAAACTACTTTCAGTTCTCCGGCGCTTTCTGTGCTACCAGCTCTCCGGCGCTTCTTTCTCCGGCAACTCCAAGCTTATTCTCAGTTCGAGACAACTGCGCCATCATGTGTAAGTTCTTCATCTCCTTTACTTTTCACGTTTTTGTTGGTTTTTCCTTCTTCGATTTTTTCTGGGTTTTTGGGGAATTTCAGAAGTTCATACATGTTCTTCATGAATTTCTTGCGGATTTTGCGTTCAGATCTTTCTACACGCATATTCTGCTAGTATTTGTTGTTTCTGCTAGTCGCTGGTTGCCAATCGTGTAGTCGGTTTTCGTCTGTCGCTTAGTTGGTTCTTGTCGACTTAACGGCCATCTTTTCTTCAACTTTTCTCTCCTCGAGTCGACTAGAGTCGACTTACTAGTTTGTTTAAGTCGAGATATTGATAGCGATTGCCCCTTTTTTGCCTTTTCTTCTTCTGTCGATTATTGCGAGTCGTCCTGATTCGGTCTTGTAGGTTCTTACTTGTGACTTTACTAACTTCGGCCTCCTTCCCCCTTTTTTCTTTTCTTAGCTCCCGACTCGTCTCCTCTTTCTGGCTCCCTCGGTCAACAAATCAACGATTATGTTTGTCAAGCCGACGAGGGCTCTAGCTCTGATTCAGTTGAGGTAACCGGCTATAGGATGGTTTCACCGCCTTCCCATTCTCCTCCTCCTCTCGCCACTGCCTCTTCTGTCGACTGGGCGCTGCACGACCAAGCACTCTTGGAGGGCGGTTTAGTCGATATCGTGAAAAGCCCTCCTCGAGGAGATCTTCCTCACCTCGATATCATTCCTCGAGGTATTCCTCTTAGGTTTTTAGATATCCCTGTATATAGAACGAGCCCTGTATCTGTACCAATAATTGCTCCCCTTCTCGACTTTCAAAATGTTGTATCGATAGCTTGTCCCTTAGCTAGGTTAGCTGTTCTAAATCCTTTTTGTTATGCCCCTGCAGCCGAGGTCGAGGGCTTCAGGAAGTTTAGCGGGCTTCCTTCCGACTGGGAGTTAGTCGCCCCAGGTCCCAATGACGATTTCGCTCATCCTCCTCCTGGTTGCCATACATTCTTTGTGGACCAAGTCGTCTTCGGCCTTCGCTTCCCTATCCAAGACGAACTCTTGTTAATAAGCGACATGTATAATATTCCCATAAACCAATTTTCTCCAAATGCTATCCGCATTATGATAGCCTTTATAGTCGTCTCCCGAATAACACTCAATTTCTTTTCACCCGATTTTTTCTTCTACTGCTATGGCTATCGACTTTCCAAAGGCGCTCATTGTCTGGGTCGTCGTGCCGGCGTCACCTTTCTCGACGATCTTTCATCAAATGTCACCGAGTGGAAGTCGAAGTTCGTTTTCATTCGACCTGCTCCTGGTGCATATCCCTTTGTGAATAAATGGATCACCTCGAAGGTGAAGCAAAATAAACGGCCTCGTTCTGACGAGTTTGCCCGGCTGTTATCCGAGTTAAATAAGCACACATACAGTGCTCGTCAACTAATAAAGGATCGTGCATTAGTTAATCATGCTCGAATCGTCTTTTACGAAGACCTTCCTCGTCTCGATGACCCTCGTAAGCCGTCGTTGTTCTCTATTTTCCGTGCAACTGTTTAGGAATTATAATTATTTTCGCCATGACTGCTAAGTGTTTTCCCTGCTAACTTTTCTTCTATTATTTCAGTTAAAGCCCTAAAGCGCTTCGAGCTCAAGAAGGGCCAGTCGTCTGGGCAACCAGCTGGTGGTTCTGTTCCTCCCACTCGTTCCTCGCGTCCAGTTGGTGCGGCAGTCGAGTCGACTGCTGCGAAGAAGAACCCTGGTGCCACCCAGAACAAACCGTCTGGTTCCAGCTCCCGCAAGAGGGCTCAAGATGACCGGGCCGTCGTCTTGATCCCGGACGACCTGAAACGTCGTAAGGTCGACAAGGGGAAAGAGAAGGCGGTCGAGAAGCCTGCCAAAGCCCCGGTCACCACCCGAGATGTGACGGTCAAGATGCCGTCTCGCCTCTGGAACCATCCCGAGCCTTACCAGGTGGCCCAGTACCTCAACTCCACCATCCCCGAAGTCGACAAGGAGCGTGTCGAGGGGAACCTTTATGAGCGTTCAAATTACGCAGTCCTGTGTCTTTCTCGGGTATTCTTCTTATCTTCTAATCGACTTTTCTTTTAGACTTAGTCCATCTAATCTCATTTTTTCCCTATGCTTTTTCGCAGTTTCTGGCCGCGGCGCTCCCGTGCTTCGAGGAGACGAGCAAGGCTCCCCTTGCTTCCACCAAGTCCCTCGAGGACGAATGTGAGGCTCAGCGCCAAGAGATCGAGGCGCTGAAGGAGGACTTGGAGGCCTCGAAGGCCCTTGTCGACAAGCTGAAGGCCGACAAGGCTGTTTTCCGGCATCTGAACGACAAGCTTAAGGCCGACCTCGACAAGGCTCGCGACGAGGCCATGGTCGAGAGGGAGAACGGCGTCGAGGAGGGGCGCAGGACGTTTTTGAAGTCCCCGATGGGTGCCGTCTTCCTTGAGACCTATCGTCAGGAAGTCGTCAGGGCCTTCTGCAACTCTCCCGCCTTCCTCGAGAAGCTCTGCCCCGCCACCCTCCAATATTTCGAGCATACTTTTTCCGCTTGGGAGGCGGTGGTGTCGGGGTCCGAATTCGAGGGGAAGCTCGACCGCGAAGCGGTTAAGGAAACGCTTCCCTTCCCCGAGGGCTACGAGGGCGACGACTCTCTCCCCGACGATTACCCCTGGTGGTCGGGACTCGAGGCTTGTGCCATCCGCAAGGCTGGCTTGAGCACGCAACTCGAGGTTCCTCCCACCCCCTTGTCCGGTCCGACCGAACTAGTCGGGGCAAGTGGGGCTATTCGGGAAGAGGTAGTCGAGGTGGAGGATGAGCAGCAGGGCACAGAGCCTCTGGTCGACAAGGATGCTGATGGGGAGAAGTCTGCTACCGTGGCGATGGAAGGTGGAGATGACGCTGCTGAGAAGTCGGATGCCGAGTCTTAGCAGCGTTATTTACTTTGGGGCTGTGCCATTGCCTTTGTTCGTTGTTTTTTGTTTTTTTTTTTTTTGCTGTCGTTCCCGGCCTATTTTCGACTTGTGTAAAGGCCGAGACGACTTCGTATGTAATGGATTTTCGGTGATTAATATAATCCTTTTCCTTTCCCTTTTGTTTGTGCTGATTACTTTTTCGAATTGTTTTGTTATTTCTCGTATATCTTCTCCCCAACCCTTCTTGCGAGCTGGTCAAAGTCGAGCAAGGATTTGAACAGCTTCGTAGCTGTGAAACGATTGTTTTTCAACTCGTCTCCTCCCAACCCTTCTTGCGAGCTGGTCGAAGTCGAGCAAGGACTTGAACAGCTTTGTAGCTGTGGAACGATTAAGTTTTTCAACTCGTCTTCTCCCAACCCTTCTTGCGAGCTGGTCGAAGTCGAGCAAGGACTTGAACAGCTTCGTAGCTGTGAAATGATTAAGTTTTTCAACTCGTCTTCTCCCAACCCTTCTTGCGAGCTGGTCGAAGTCGAGCAAGGA
>BKCP01002336.1:1020035-1050640 GCA_008636005.1 Striga asiatica
TAAAAGCGTTTGAGGTGAATCACATGCCAGGATCGCGGGAGTTGTCGACCTTCTCCGTCTTCGAGTTCATATGCGCCCCTCTCGAGCACCTTTGTGATGGTGTAGGGTCCTTCCCAGTTTGCTTCGAGCTTGCCGACATGCTTGAGGGCATCGGCCCGTTTGAGGACAAGGTCTCCAACTTGAAATCGCCTGGTCCGGACCTTCTTGTCGAAGGCTGCTCGCATTTTCTGTTTGTACTCGACGGAGCGTACCCAGGCTTCCTCTCGACCCTCCTCGATTAGGTCTAGGGCTTCTTCAATCATCTCTTCATTTTTCTTTTCCTCATAGAATCTTGACCTGTGGGAGTCGAGGCCGACTTCAATTGGCAGTAATGCATCCATCCCATAGACCATGTGAAAGGGAGATTGTCCTGTCGAACTTCTCGGAGTCGTCCTGTAGGCCCATAGAACTGTTGTCAACTCGTCGACCCAAGCGCCCGACGCTTTCTCCAGTCGTTTTTTCAATCCCTGGAGGATAGTTCGGTTAGTCACTTCAACTTGCCCGTTCGCCTGTGGATGTGCGACTGACGCAAATCTTTGTTTAATTCCCATGTCGAGGCACCATGTCTGGATCCGTTTTCCTTGGAATTGAGTCCCATTGTCTGAAATTAACACTTTTGGAATTCCAAATCGGCAGCAGATATTGTTGAACAAGAATTGTATCATCTTGTCCTCAGTGATTCGTGCCAAGGGTTCTGCCTCGACCCATTTGCTGAAGTAATCGACTGCGACTACCAAAAACTTCCTTTGCCCCGTTCCCATTGGCAACGGTCCCACCAAGTCGATTCCCCATTGTGCGAAGGGTATTGGAGAGCTGATTGTCGTCATGTATTCTGCCGGAACATGAGTGATTTGGCCGTGACGCTGGCACTTCTCGCATTTCTGAACTAACTCTTCGGCCGCTGCTCGAATCTTGGGCCAATAGTAGCCTGCTCGCAGAGCTTTGCCGGCTAAGGCTCGGGATCCGACATGTGCTCCGCAGCATCCCTCATGGATTTCTCTTAAGACCAGAATTCCTTCCTCTTCGGAAACACATCTTAAATGAGGCCCAACCATCGACTTCTTGTATAGGACCCCGTCAACTTCGAAGTACTTGCTTAGATATCGGGCCACCTTTTCCGCTTCTTGTTTGTCTCCTACAGGAACTTGACCCTTCACGAGTTCGCGAATTGACTTTCTCCAATCGTCCTTCTCGTCAATTTCCATAGTTTCATTTAGGACGCTTCCCTCGAGGTGCATCATGGTGATGTGAGTTCCCACTTTCCCTTCATTCGAGCTCGCGATTCGTGCGAGCCAATCGGCTCGTTTATTCTCTTCTCGAGGGATTTGCGTTAATTCGAACTTCTCTAATCCTTGTACCAAGTTTTGGATTTCCTCGACATATTTCGACATTCTTTCCTCCTTGATTTCGCAGTCTCCCAACACTTGCCCGACGACGAGTTGCGAGTCGGAATGTGCTGCGATTTCTGTTGCTCCACCTCCAATTGCTAGTTGTATTCCCTTGATAAGCGCTTCGTACTCAGCTTCATTGTTTGAGGCTTTGAACCCCATTCTAATCGCGAAGTCGAGCTGTTCGCCCTCGGGGGATACGAGGACGACTCCCAAGCCGGATCCTTTTGCGGCCGAGGATCCATCGACATGCATTGTCCATTTCCTTTCTTCCCCTTTGGTTCCCTCCTGAATGAAATCAGCTAGAGCCTGGGCTTTAATGGCTCGTCTCGGCTCGTACTTGATAGAATATTCGCTCAGCTCAACTGCCCATTTTACGAGTCGACCTGAGACAGTAGGTCGACCCAGCTTTTCTCCCAATTGAAAGTTCGTTCTCACCACAATCGTATGATTCAAAAAGTAAGGCCTCAGCTTTCTGGCTGTTATAACAAGTGCCAAGGCGGCTTTCTCGACTTCCGGATATCTCGTCTCGGCACCTTGGAGTACTCGGCTTGTGTAATAAATAGGCTGTTGGGAACTTCCGTCTTCCCGCAGCAACACTGAACTCAAGGCGAACTCTCCTACTGAGATGTACAGAATCAACTCGTCACCTGGTTCTGGTTTGGTCAGCAAGGGCAGTTCGCCCAGGAACTCTTTCAACTTCTCGAAGGCCTTCTGCGCCTCGTCACTCCATTTGAAAACCGTCTTTTTCTTGAGTAGTTTAAAAAAAGGAAAACTCTTCTCGGCTGCCCGAGCGATGAATCTGCTCAAGCCTGCAATCCTTCCTGTCAGCACTTGGACTTCTCTGACGTTTCGCGGTGGAGCCATGTCGAGTATGGCTTTCACTTTGTCTCCGTTTACCTCGATTCCTCGTTCTGTGACAACATATCCCAAGAATCGTCCTGCTTTCACTCCAAAGGCGCATTTACTCGGGTTCAGCTTCATACCAAACGCCCTAAGGGTGTTGAAGGTTTCCCTTAAGTCGTCTGGGTGTGAAGTCGAGGATTTGCTTTTCACCAGGATATCGTCAACGTACACCTCCATGTTTCGACCAATCTGGGGTTTGAACATTCGATCCATCAATCGCTGGTAGGTTGCTCCCGCATTTTTGAGGCCAAAGGGCATGACAACATAACAATACGTCCCCTTACTCGTCACGAAACTTACTTTACTCTGATCTTCCGGAGCCAGAGGGATTTGATGATATCCCTGAGACGCGTCCATCATGCTCAACAATTCGCAACCAGCCGTGGAGTCGACTAGCTGGTCGATTCTCGGCAAAGGATAATGATCTTTAGGACAAGCCAGGTTTAGATCGCGAAAGTCGATACACATACGCCATTTGTTCAATGCCTTCCTCACCATGACTGTGTTAGATATCCATTCGGGGAATTGGATCTCCTTGATATGTTTGGCCTTCAGCAACTTGTCCACCTCGACTTCGATTGCTCTGTCGATTTCAGCGCCGTGGTGCCTGAGTCGCTGCTTCACAGGTTTTCTGAGGGGGTCGACATTGAGTTTGTGCTCCATCACTTCTGGGTCGATTCCGGTTAGTTCTTCCGGTGAGAAAGCGAATATATCCCTGAATTCTTTCAACAATCCCACCAATTGTTCTCGCAATTCGTCTTCTAATTCTCTCCCGACTTTGGTGGTTTGTTCTTTCGACTCTCCAATTTGAATCTCCATCAATTCTCCATGAGGCTCGAGGTCACTCCCCCTCGGCCTTTTCTCGCTCGCCATCGGCTTCTTGCCCTCCTTGACCTCAGCTCGCTGATTGGTTTTGACTGCGATTTGGTAGCATGTTCTTGACAACTTTTGATCTCCTCGAGCTTCTCCCACCCGATCTCCTACGGGAAACTTCAGCTTCATATGATAGGTCGACACCACTGCTTGAAATGCATTGAGCGCTGGTCTTCCCAGAATCACGTTATAAGCCGATTCGACATCAACCACGACAAATCTCACCATTTTGACTTTCCTCAAGTCACCTTCCCCTAGGACGACAGCGAGCATGGTTTCTCCTAGGGGAGCGACTTCTGAGCCATTGAATCCGAAAAGTGATGTATGTAGGGGCGTTAGTTCAATGTCCAGCTCCATTCTTCTGAGGCAGTCGTAGAAAATTACGTTCACAGAACTTCCGGTGTCGACAAACACCCTCTGCACTTCGTACCCCGATATCTGCGCTGTTATCATCAGGGCGTCGTTATGCGGCCTCTCGACTTCTCCAACATCCGCCGGTCCAAAATTCATCACTGGCCCACTCTCCTCGACTTGTTGAACCTCGACTTTCGCGTATCGGCCCCGAGCATAGGCCTTTCTCGCTCGATTGGAGTCTCCATCAGTCGATCCTCCAAAGATCATGTTAATGACTCCTCTTTTTGGTGGGAGTTCTTCCTTTTCCGGCGATCTCGCCCTCTTGCGAGGACTCTTACTCCGTTCTCGTCTCCTATTCGTCCTCTCCCGGTCCTTATATATAAACTCCTTCAGGTGACCTGCTTTTATCAACCTTTCGATCTCGTCTTTTAGGTGTCGACAGTCGTCAGTGTTGTGCCCATAGTCTTTGTGGAATCGGCAGTATAAGTTGCTTTTAGGCTTCAAAGGTCCATCTTTTCTCGTCCGCGGCCATCTTACCACATCGTCGCGGATTTCCCTCTCCATAACCTCCAAAATTCTCGCATGGGGAGCCGACAAAGGTGTGTATTGAGTTGGTCTCCATCCTCTAGACCTACCTTCACCCCTATCAGCTTTTGGGGATCCTCTCCTATCTCCTGTCGACTTCTTTTCCTTTCTGTCGTCTCGACTTTCAGTTTGAGTCATCTTTATGCTCTGCAAGTAGTCGGCCTCTGCCTCCTCGACGTTCATGTATTTGGCACATCTTCCCAGCACATCGTCGAAACTTCTACCAGGTCGTTTGGCCAAGGAGTTCTTACACAATCCTGGCAGCAGTCCTCTCGTCAACCCTCCCGACTTGATTTCCTCTGTCGCTGTTGGGCACTCGACACATGCCTTGGTAAATCTCGCCACATATTCCCGCAATGACTCGCCTTTCTTCTGTTGCATGCTAATTAATGAGAGGTAAGACTTCTCCTGCACCCTCAGACTTGCAAATTGATTAAGGAAACTCGAGCTGAACCCATCAAAGTCCCGAATCGACCCCGCTGGCAGTTGATGGAACCAGTCTTGGGCCGACCCCGTCAAGGTCGTCAGGAAGGCGCGGCATTGTACTGGGTCGCTGTAGCGATGAAGCACGGCCATATTTTCAAAACTCCTTAAATGTCGAGATGGATCTGTGGTTCCGTCATACCATATGTTCAACTCTCTGAAGCCTTTGGGTAAATCGGCTCTTAGGATCTGCTGTGCGAATGGATGTTCTTTGGTTCCCCTGCTCTTTCTCCCGTCGACTCTAGCTTGTAAGTCGCGAACCTGCGCCAGCAGTTGCTCTAACGTTTCGTCCCTCGCCTGCGGATTGACAGTTCGAACGGAAGATTCTTCCTCGTCCACCCTCCTATTCTGTTGCACATTCGACTGGGCTTGTTGCTCGACACGAGGCTGTTGTTCGATTCGAGGCTGATATTCAACGCGGGGCTGCTCGACTCGAGGCTGCTGCTCGACTCTCGGTGGATTCTCGGCTCGAGGCTGCTGCTCGACCTGCGCCATTTGCTTCATCTGGGCCGCTACAGCCTCAGCAATCATCTTCTGCATCTCGCTTCTCGTCATCGTCAAGGTCTGCTCTTCGACCTGGGGTTGGATTTGGTCCTGCATCTCCTGTATCTGTTTTCCTTCACGCCGAGACATCTCCGTTTGTTCCTTCTCCCCTCCTGGATTAGGGTTTTGACTTGTCCCTATCTGGGTCAACACCTGCAACTTCACGCCGGTTGGAGTAACAGGCGTCTCTCCGCCCAACGTCAGCCCGGGTGGTGGAAGTCCTCCGAACGGCAGCGTTCCCGTCATCTGAACCATGGAGTGTTTGGTAGTGGGAAGTGGTGGTGGCCTCTTGTCCATCCACGTCCCTCTGAAGTCCTCGCTCAGGTTCCTCTGCAAGCTCTCCTTCTCCGCCATTGTCAAACAGATCGGAACTGGGTGTGAAGCTCTTCCTTCCTTTAAGAACTCCCCACAGACGGCGCCAAATGATGGGTCTACTTCTGGATCTGGAGTAAACCGATGATTGTGAGCTCAGATCTGCTTGAACCGCCTTGAAACCGTCTCTAGACCGCAAGAATACCTGCAAAAACTCAACGCCGGAGGTGTTTCCGGCGTAGAGCCTCCGACGCTCAAGTCAGTATGAGAGTGATGAAGAGGGGCTGCGCAGCAGCTATGGGGAAATTGGGAATGAATGAGAGTTAGGGTTTTAGGGTTACCTCATCTCCTTTATATAGGAGTGAATACTTACGCGAAGTGCCCAAAATACCCAAGTCGGTGGGCCTAGAAGGTCCAAAATGCCCCTGTCGATTCGTCTCCCCCTTTATTGCTGAGTCATCGCGAGATTCCTTCTTATCTTCCCCAATGTGGAGGACTTTGGATATGTTACAAGTGTGATGAATCGTCATCGCGTCTTTGTTGTTTAAGGTGCGCGAAGTCGACTTCGAGATCTAGGAAGTCGACTCGTTGATATGCGCGGATTCGGAGGCTACGCTTGACTAGTTCTTCGAGACGGAGTCGTCTTCAGAGAGTCGTCTTAGTTCAGTCGACTTCTAGGGATTGACTTAGAGTATCTGGATGACTAGGAGCTTGGCTGTTCCTCTTTCATAGATGTCGATTAGGGAAAGTCGATGAATTAAGGTCGACTTGCAAGAGTCGACTAGATCAATCTCGGCTTCTTCTTGATTGCTCTTAGTAGATCGACCTTTGGGAAGTCGATTCGGGCATGTCGACTGGGTCATGTCGACGTGCGAGTAATTCGAGTGGTTCACCGGTTGAGTAATAAACTACTGGACCGGGTTATCCTTATGTGGCCATATCACTATTATTGTTCCTATTTAAAAAGAGGAAGCAAAAAAATAATTATAAATTAAAGAGGAGGATAAACAATACTTAATAATTATAAATTAAAGATTCGGGGTCAAACAATGTAAAATTATTTTGTATAAGAGAATATAAAAAAATTTAATTACACATCATTTCAAAATTATTATTATACTTTTTTGTATGGTTAGCTTATAATATTTGTAAAAATATTAGTAATTAGACCGATTAGCTTATAATATTTGTAAAAATATTAGTAATTAGACCGATGAAAATTAGCTTCTTAAAGTAAATAATGGATTTTTAGTAGTAATTATGAATTAGTTTCTATTTTATTTTATTTTTTTAAAAAAAATAATGGATTTCTAGTAGTTATTATGAATTGTTTTCTATTTTATTTTATTTTTTTAAATCTGTATAGATAAGGGATGAGATTTTTTAAATACGTGAGATTGTATGCAATGGGATTTTGTAACAGAAGAGATAATGGATTTTCTTAAAGTAAATAATGGATTTTTAGTAGTAATTATGAATTAGTTTTTATTTTATTCTATTTTTTTAAAAAAAATAATGGATTTCTAGTAGTTATTATGAATTGGTTTCTATTTTATTTTATTTTTTTAAATGTGTATAGATAAGGGATGAGATTTTTTAAATACGTGAGATCGTATTTGTAATATAAGAGATAAGCGTGTAGATTTATACTAAAAATAGGAAAAAGAAAAAGAAATATTTATTGTCAAACAACGGTTTTGATAAACTCAAAAAATTAAGCCGATTTTTTTGCCTATTCAGATTTGTCCAACAATTACTATATTAAGATATATTTAATGATTTTGACGGGAAAAAATTTCTAAATTTGTAAATAGGTTATTCTTTTTATATAATGATAGATTAGCCTACTTAAACAACTACAAACCCATATAATAAGTTTTGTATATGGTAAGTTGGATAATCTTGAAGTAAATTTATTTGTTAAATTTAAAGTTTTACGTGAAATAAAATGATCATATAATGACTAATATTATAATTAAATCTTTTCTACAACTATTAGTTTCCTTTTTTTATCACAACCATAAGCCCTGCCGTCACTCAGCCGAGAATAGACCAAGTGGCTATCCACACCAACCTCTTTCACTTGGTTCGGACCCTCTCGCTTATACTGAGTGATTCGTTCTAAGAACATTATTCCAGTTGAAAATTTTATCACTAACTATGCAACATCGTTTTTGCATTATTGTTTCAATAACCATGCAGCATCGTTATACTAACTGTGCAACACTTTATCACTAACTATGCATCATTTTTACACTAACTATACAACATATTTTTTACATCATTGTTTCAATAACCATGCAACATTTTTACACTAACTATGCAACACTTTATCACTAACTATGCATTATTTTTACACTAACATTGCAGCACTTTTTATCACTAACTATGCAACATCTTTTGCATCATTGTTTCAATAACAATGCAACATTTTGACACTAACTATGAAATACTTTATCACTAATTATGCATCTGTTTTGTTTCAATAACTTTGCAACATATTTACACTAACTTTCCATCACTTTTTCTCTAACTATGAAACATCGTTACACTAACTGTGCAACACTTTATCACTAACTATGCATCATTTTTACACTAACTTTGCAACACTTTATCTCTAAATATGCAACATATTTTTTACATCATTGTTTCAATAACCATGCAACATTTTTACACTAACTATGCAACACATTATCACTAACTATGCATCATTTTTACACTAACATTGCAACAGTTTTTATCACTAACTATGCAACATATTTTGCATCATTGTTTCAATAACACTGCAACATTTTGACACTAACTGTGCAACACTTTATCTTTAATTATGCATCTGTTTTGTTTTAATAACTGAAAAACATATTTACATTAACTTTGCATCACTTTTTCTCTAACTATGCAACATCATTACACTAACTGTGCAACACTTTATCACTAACTATGTATCATTTTTACACTAACTTTGCAACACTTTATCGCTAACTATGCAACATATTTTTTACATCATTGTTTCAATAACCATGCAACATTTTTACACTAACTATGCAACACTTTATTACTAACTATGTGATATAGCCATACTTGTGAACCGGAGTAAAAAATGAAGAGGTCCAAGAGAAACCAAAGAAGAGCAACTTGAGGAGGTCTAGACGAGGCTTGAAGGTCTCGGCGACTAAGTATGGGAAGTAGACATGCTCTCGGTGACTGTGTATGAGAAGCTCCACACGACTAAGTATGGGAAGTAGACATGCTCTCGGTGACTTGAGTATGAGAAGCTCCACACGACTAAGTATGGGAAGTAGACATGCTCTCGGTGACTGAGTATGAGAAGCTTCACACGACTAAGTATGGGAAGTAGACATGCTCTCGGTGACTGAGTATGAGAAGCTCCACACGACTAAGTATGAGAAGTAGACATGCTCTCTGTGACTGAGTATGAGAAGCTCCACACGACTAAGTATGGGAAGTAGACATGCTCTCTGCGACTGAGTATGAGAAGCTTCACATGACTAAGTATGGGAAGCAGACATGCTGTCTGTGACTGAATATGAGAAGGTTGAGCTGCTCTAAGAAGATAAGTAGATGTCATCTCGACCTGCTAGACTTGCCAGAGGTCATCTCAACCTGCTAGACCTGCTAGAGGTCGTCTCGACTTGCTAGACTCGTCTCGACCTGTTAGAGGTCATCTCGTCTCGACTGGACGAGAGCAGCTAGAGCTCATCTCCGCTACTAGACGTCTCCGTGACTAGAGGTCTCCGCTACTAGACCTCCCCGCTACTGGACGTCTCTATGACTAGAGGTCTCCGCTACTAGACGTCTTCTCTACTAGACGTCTCCGTGACTAGAGGTCTCTGCTACTAGACCTCTCTGCTACTAGGCGTCTTCTCTACTAGACGTCTCCGTGACTAGAGGTCTCCGCTACTAGACCTCTCCGCTACTGGACATCTCTGTGACTACAAGAGCATGATATAGAGGCAGTAATTGGATAACAAAGAATCTTGAGATGACTAGGAGGTAGATGGAATGCGAACCGTCCAGGGTATTTTGGACACTTCAGGTAAACCGACCAGGCCATTTTGGGTACTTCAAGCAAGTATTTCCCTCTATATAAAGAGGGTGAGGTAACTCTAAACCCTAAACCTCTACTCATTCTACACACTTTCCATCTCTCTGCTGCTGCTGCTCTCTGAGAGCAGCTCTCTCTCCCACATTCTACACAATTCTACATGTATTACAGCTCTACATTACAGAGCTTCATCCTCCTCTCCTCTGTTTACTGACTTGAGCGTCGGAGGCCCGACGCCGGGATCTCTCCCGGCGTTGGGTTCTTGCAGGTGTTTGCTGCGGTCTAGCAATGATTTGAAGGCGGTTCAAACAGATCGGAGCTCACAACAATCGGTTTACTCCAGATCTGGAAGTAAACCCATCACTATGCATCATTTTTACACTAACATTGCAACACTTTTTATCACTAACTATGCAACATTTTTTGCATCATTGTTACAATAACAATGCAACATTTTGACACTGACTGTGCAACACTCTCCAAAGCTATACCCAATCCATTAGGGCTTCCTATTCAGCAGCCCTGTTTGAAGCTGCTGAAGTCAGTGTGAACGAGTAAGGGATGTCCAATCAAAATGTCATCTGCATACCGCAAATATAAAAGCTCACCCGCCCTCACAAAGTGAGCCATCCGAACATCCAAAGAATGAAGATAAAGATTCATTAATATAGGGGAGAGTGGGCTTCCTTGAGGAATGCCTTTATTAGAAGTCGCGTAATTCTTTCCTTTGTTATCTAGGATAGGAGTGTGAAGGAATTCGGAAATCAGATGCATTATGTCGGAACTATCAGCCGCCAGAAAGGATTGAAGTTCCACCAATAAGAGGTCGTGCGGTATACGATCAAAGCAACTAATCACATCGCTCCGCTGCAGCATAACTAAGGAAGACCAAGATCCTAGTGCAATTATGCATCTATTTTGTTTCAATAACTTTGCAACATATTTACGTTAACTTTGCCTCACCATATTTACTTCATACACAATACATATTATGGTCAACGGGTAAACGCCGGAGGTCAACGGTCAATGCCGGAAGTCAACGGTTTTCACCAGAAGTCAACGATTTTCGCTGGAAGTCAATGCCGAAGTCAATGCTCAACGCCAGAGTCAACGGTCAATGGTCAAAATAATATTTAAATAACTAAAATAGTTAAAATAAAAAATTATTATTTAAATAAAGAGTTAAATCCTGACCACACATCTTGATACCCTTTTAGTGGCTAGGATTGAGTCTCATGTCCTCATTTTAAGAATGTGTGCTCATTGGAACCAATCCCTTTATATATATCTCAGCCACAAAATATGATCATCCAACAGTCAGAAAAAATCTTATATTTTATCATCATTAAGGGTAATTTAGACATTACATCAATAAACATCACCACCTATGGGATCCATCCACCACACTCATCCTACCATAAATGTACCCGTTGATCTGTCAACCCAACTAACACCATTAACTCTCTCACCCCGCCCCAAACCTACCACCCCCCACCTACCACACACTATCTCACAATCACAGCACACACCCACGTAACACACACTAAATACCCACACTCACACAGAACACACACTGAACCTACATATACCGCCGGTAAGGTATGCCGCCGGCGCCGGTAAAACGGCTCCGCCTCCCGCCGCCGTACCAGAAGTTGCTGCAGATCCCAGTCACCACAGAGACTTCGTCCATCACCTTGAAGACCTTCTTCTTCGTACGAAACATGTTCTTTTTTTTCTTTTTTTTTTTTGGAATTCGACAAGACTGCATCCTTGAGACCGCTACAGGGCGTTGGGCCTCAACGGCCGTCGCCGTCAGTCGTCCTCCGACGATTGTTGCGACGTCTCTCCGATTAGTTGTGCAACAGATTTGGGCTGACAGTGGCCGATCAGACCTGCGACGATGTGGCCAGACGGAGGTCGGTCGCCTGTGGGAACGACTGAGACACATAGTTAGCTGAGGACTTGGGTTTGAGAATTAAATAACTTCAAGGACTGATTTGCAGATTTAAGAATTTTAGTTTATTTCAATTAAACCTTTGGAGTCAATTTGTAAATTAAAAAAAAAAATTGACTATATTTTAATTTAGTCTCTGGGCCAAATCTAGAATTTACAGAAAATATATAAAAACACATTATTATATATTCATTTTATAATACATATATATTATTATTATAAACCAAAAATAATATAAAATATATAAAGATATTAAAACATTTATTTTTGTATATAATTAATAATATATTCCAATTATTTAAGTTAATTCTATCAACAAACAAGTAAAAAATAAATAAAAAATCGCACTACACAAATTCACAATATTACCAAACACGATGCACATTAGTTATTGTCAATAATCTATAATATATAGAATATTAATTAAAAGTTATAAATACTAAATATATTTTATTTTATAAATAATTTGATAAGTACATAGTCATATTAATTGAAATACACATTATTAATTTAATTAAAAATACATGCACAATATCCTACACAATAATGTTAGACTAAATGCAAATTATCGGGTGTGTGAATGCACAACATCAAAATCATGATTTTATATATTATGTTTTTTCAACCAAAAGATAGTATAAAATTATTAAATTAAATTATTAAAATATTAAATATAATATTAATATAAATAATAAATTTGTTTGATTATTTAGGATTATACAATTAACCGGTAGAATACACCAACTATTTTAGATTAATTTTAATGTACGTTGAGATAAAAAGTTTGGTCAGATTAGGATGCACAAAAGCAATCGAGACTGTGCACACTCGTGGTGGACAAGTTGCACATTAATGTCTATCATATTGCACACTATTAACCGAGAAGAACCGAACTAAGATTTATCGATTCAAATTTTTTATATTTCCATCTTATCTATTTTTTAGTTTTAAAAGTTTGAATATTTGGAATCTATATCGACTTTATTATTTAAAACAGTGAAACAACCAAATCGACCGAACGTTAAGCGGTGCAAAGTCTATAGTATAATAAAATTACAATGTAATTTTTAATGTGCATTTTAGTCCACAATATTGTGCATTGATTTTATCATTAAAGTGCACTTGTTAACTTTTAATAAATTACAAGAATGTCACACATATTAAAATATAAAAAAAAAAATTGAAAATTGCATCAAAGTCCCTTTGACTTATTCAATTCTCAATAATCAGTCCCTAAACACAAACAACACCAAATTCCCGTCAATCTGCCATATGCCCCTGAACAGGGGCCTTCGCCTGCCTCCTCCGCCCGCCGCCATCCGCCCTCTGTCCACGACATCTTCTCCCACCGGCGTCTGAGACGGGACGCTTGAAGCCTTTTGATGCTTCATTGACGCCCGGCCGCTGCAACTATCCGGCGACCACAATCGGCACCGACCCGAATATATCTACTCTGCCGTGTTGGAAGCCTTCTTCGCCGGAAGTCCGAGAATCAGTTGCGGCTGGTGACGGGATACTATTGCAGCGGCGATCGGTCAATTGCCGGTGACTGGACCGGTGGATCTGACCGGCTTTGACCGTTGATATAGTGTGTGTGTGTGTGTGTGTGTGTGTGTGTGTGTGTGCGTGTTTGTGTGTGGCGTGAGTTACAAAGTTAGTGCGTGTTTTTGTGTGTGAAAATGAGAGAGAAAGAGATTTAGGGTTGGTGAGTCTGGTGGGCCCATTAGTGATTAGGATTTATTGTTAATGACAAAAATACCCTTAATGAGTATCAAATGACTACACTACCCTTAATGAATTTGACTTTAATTACTAACTTTGACTCCATCATGACCATTAATTTGCTGGATCTAAAGGCCTACATTTATTCTTATTTCTTTCACTATGACTCATTCTCATTTGAGCGCACTTCTATATATATATATATATATATATATATATATATATATTGAAGTCTTGACTAAGCATTTCGCATAAGTGGGCGATCCCTTTCTTGGTTTTTCGTAAAAAAATATTTGTGCATCTCATCACTACATAATAATAATACTACTACTGATAATAGTAGTAGTAGTAGTTTGGTTTTGGTGTGGCAAATGAGTGAAGAATCACAAGCATAATAGATGAGTGCATTTTTTGTTTTGATGTGGGAAATGAGTGAAGAATTACAAGCATAATAGATGAGTGCATTTTATAGATTAAATCTTTTTACTTTGTACGGTATTTTAACAATTAACAATTAATTTGGATACTAATAATTCAATTCTTTTTACTATCTTGTTAACTAAGTCAAGAATACAATACTTTCATGAATTATAAAGTTATAGTTATGTCATCTATCAATGTGATCATGAGTTAAACTTACACTCTAAATTTAAATTATCAATATCTTGCAGATTGAGGTACGCATTATGTTTCCTGGACGTCGCACCGTGAGAGGGTGGGATCCGTCTCAGGAGAGAGTAGAAGCTGCAGTCACGCTATGTTAATCCCTTCGAGTTTCTAGACCATGTTGGCAATCTAGCCTATGTATATTTGTTTTTCTAATTTCGAGGATGGAAATCTTTTAAGGAGGGTAGATTGTATTGTCCGTTCGATTACTAAGAGTCAATTTGATTTTTATGCCTGTGTGAATTTATTTTGCTTAGTGCACTATTTGCTTGTTCGATTAATTCGGCTGAGCTTGTAATTTCAACAAGATTAATTAGATGTCCTCGTCTAATTATTCTTTTAGGGTTGAATAACTTTCGTAGATGTCCCGGACTACTTAAATTATTTTATTTATTTATTTACTTTTTCTTCGTTTGCTAACGAAAAATCGTTCAATTTCGAGTTCAAGT
The DNA here is from genome assembly GCA_008636005.1 of Striga asiatica. Lineage (NCBI taxonomy): Eukaryota > Viridiplantae > Streptophyta > Magnoliopsida > Lamiales > Orobanchaceae > Striga > Striga asiatica. The sequence continues at coordinate 1,034,376 of BKCP01002336.1, forward strand.
TCAATCGGCACGTGACCCCTTTATTTAGCCAAGTCGTACACCTTTTGGGCATTAAATTCTTGGCCTTTTTTGCATTGCGAATATACCAACCTTATGCCAATTATTTTAGCCCATATTATGGCAATTTTTCAGCCCATTGTGATCTTGTATTAACCGGCCCATGAAGTGGAAAAATCGGCCCTTGCCTTTTCAATGAAGGATCCGCCCTTGTGAATATTTGGTTCCATACTTAGGTTTAAATTTCAAACCTTTGAGACTAATTTTTGCATGGAATTTCGAGCCCTTAGAGCATCTACAATTATTTGGGTTCAATCACAACAAATTATATATTACTTAAGAAATAGACCAGTCTAAAAAAATATATTCTCCAATGCAAATAAAAGTAGACTGGGTCCTGCTGATGTGGCAGACAGAAAAAGGGATGCGGTCTACCCTTAAGTCTATTTTAGACCTAAGTAGAGACTTAGTCTCTTTGCATTGGAATGAATTTTGTTAATTTTACATAGTTTTAACCATGTCATCTAAGACTTTGGTTTATTTTGCATTAGAATGAATTTTGTTAATTTTACATAGTTTTAACCATGTCATCTAAGACTTGAGATATTACATGCCACATAGGCAAGACTATATACAATCTATATCTATATCTATATATACATAAAGAGAATAACCATTTACTAAAAATGGTAGCAAAAAAATCTGGGAGCATTTAATGCATACCTTATTTGGAAACTTTTTAAATATATGTATTACTTGCTTTCATATACACATTTCCAAATCAAATATGATCACAAGACTCTTTTGTTGAATAATTTTATTAACGTTTGCAATAATTTTATTGATATCCATTATAATAAAATATAATTTTAATTTCCGTGATTCATGTTGATAATATTTTAGTCAACATAAACATGAAAACAAAATTGAAGTCTTAACCATATTATTAAATTTTTTTCACAAATGTTGACTTTCATCCTAAAATATTTATAGCAATTGTAACATGTTAAATAATTTTCTCCTTCTAACTAATTAGCCAAAATCAAGTTGGTGAATTAATATTTTTCGATAATATTTTATACCTTTATTCAATTATATAAAAATAAATATATTTTTCAAATTAAAATAATTTACCATATAAGAGATAATGATCACATAATTAAATAATTTACTAATGGCTAGATAATAATGTTGACAACCGACCCGATTTGTTGGGATTAAGGTGAAGATTAATGAGAATAATACAAGATCACTGTTCAAACCCGCTCGTACGCCTAACTTAACTCAACTCGGTACAAGTCAGACGTTAAAACCGACTTCAATCATAGGCGCAAACCGACTTTGCGTTCATGGAAAAAAACCGACTTCTTAAAGATTCCTTCTCGAAAGTTCTCCCTGCAAACCGAGGTCTGAGATGACCGAAGCCCGAAGCAGGTGACGAGGCGCCCACATAATTGGACCACTTGCAATATTGCAACCATTGTTGTCCACCCGTTGACCGACAAACCGCTTCATAAAGTTACTTCGTAGACAAAGTCAAACACACACTGCTATAAATAGCGAAATTTATTATTGTACGGGATCATTTAATGCGATCACACCTACCTCGTAGACAAAGTCAAACACACACTACTATAAATAGCGAAATTTATTGTTGTACGGGATCTTTTTACACGCATTCAATACATATGCAAAATAGCTCAATTCACATATAAACCGACTTCTTGTACTCCGCAGAAACACAATAATACTAAAAGCCTCAACTTTTAATGTTTTAATTACATCTCCTTATCGTTTATTATCGTTGTTAAATTCTAGACAACAATAAATAAAATTAAAGTATATTAACTATTCTTTACAATTTCAACCTTTGATTTATTTGTATATTATTTTCAACCATGATAATTTTATCATTTTTTTTATATGTTTCCTTGAGGAATTTATTGTAAAATATATATTTATATTCCACAGTATGTTAAATAAACTAATAATGTCTTAGGATGCAAATTAGAAAAATCTCTTGATTATGTAAGGGTTTATTATTTGATAATTTGCTAAATCAATTTTTTTAATTATTATGAGAAAATTAAATTCTAAAAAACATGTGTGTGTGTGTGTGTGTGTATTTTGTAACCATTTATACACAAAATTGTATTTTAAATTTCATTACATAAACTAAGAAGAAGAAAACTACTTTTATAATCTTTATAAATAATAGTAATGACATTTTATGACAATAATATTATAATAAAATAATAATTGAGTATTATATGATGAACAGGAATAAATATAATTTTTTTATTTTTTCGTACATCTATGAATAAATATATATTGTAAAATCAAATTTATATTAGTATAATGTGTGAGCAGAATAATATATTAATTAACATGTCATCCTTATGGCTAAAATAAACATCATTGATTGAAAGAAGTAGAAAATTGATGATCCAACCCTATTGTTGTTTGCCTACACGTACTAGCCCTCTAAAAATTACTCATTTAATATATATGTCTCGTGCACACTGGCTATGCACTAGTGCATTGTAGATGCTCTTTAACCACTCTTTGACCGGTTTTAAGTCCTTCTTTTTGGGCAATTAAGGGCGTGATTGTATATGAATTGTACAGTAAATATTCCAATCAAAACTCAAATTTAACTATACTTTAACTCAACTCCACTATCTCCAATATTATCAATATAGTTAATAATATCAACCAATCATTACTACACATCACATCAACTTTAATTCACTATTCATCCACTCACATAATTTTGATTAACTATCACTTCCAATCATTTTCTCCTACTTTTACATCAAATCAACTTTAATTATTTAAATTTAAATATTATTTTAATATATCCACTAACAAATAATCATACTACTTTTTTTTAAACTTAATTATAATTAAAAAATAACTAATTTTTTACTAATTGAATTCATATTCAATCACCCTAAGTTAGTCAAATTGGGGATAATTGCTCTCAATTATTTTCCCTCAAGATAGACTTATTTCTCCTTCTATTCCCACCTCTCTTTTCCCGAAATCAGATCTCGATTATTATTTTTTAAATCAAATTTATATTAGTATAATGTGTGAGCAGAATAATATATTAATTAACATGTCATCCTTATGGCTAAAATAAACATCATTGATTGAAAGAAGTAGAAAATTGATGATCCAACCCTATTGTTGTTTGCCTACACGTACTAGCCCTCTAAAAATTACTCATTTAATATATATGTCTCGTGCATTGCATTGGCTATGCACTAGTGCATTGTAGATGCTCTTTAACCACCCTTTGACCGGTTTTAAGTCCTTCTTTTTGGGCAATTAAGGGCGTGATTGTATATGAATTGTACAGTAAATATTCCAATCAAAACTCAAATTTAACTATACTTTAACTCAACTCTACTATCTCCAATATTATCAATATAGTTAAATAATATCAACCAATCATTACTACACATCACATCAACTTTAATTCACTATTCATCCACTCACATAATTTTAATTAACTATCACTTCCAATCATTTTCTCCTACTTTTACATCAAATCAACTTTAATTATTTAAATTTAAATATTATTTTAATATATCTACTAACAAATAATCATATTACTTTTTTTTAAACTTAATTATAATTAAAAAATAACTAATTTTTTACTAATTGAATTCATATTCAATCACCCTAAGTTATGAATTCAATCACCCTAAGTTAGTCAAATTGGGGGTAATTGCTCTCAATTATTTTCCCTCAAGATAGACTTATTTCTCCCTCTATTCCCACCTCTCTTTTCCCGAAATCAGATCTCGATTATTTTTTTTTTATTTTTCAGCAAATCGGACCTCTCTCACAGAAACTCTCGAAAGTCCTCTCTCCTAAATCGCCCACCCCCCTCAGTCACCGGCCACCGCGAACGACCCAGAAACTCGCCGTCGTGCGCCCTCGAACCACCGCTAGCAGTAGCCCTGCGACCGAGCACCCGCGAATTCCAAATATTGTCGAGCCTCAGTTCGTGGTCATCCTCGACCTCCGGCGACGAGACTCGCACCAAGACTGTCCACCAGCAGCGGCGAACAGCCATCTCCGATGGGTCCCGTCCGTCAGCCACCAATCGCGCGAGGAAACTGAATTCCACCACACGCAGCCGCGGCTAACCGTGGCCGAGGAAGACTCCGACTAGTCGCCCTCACGAGCCCCTTTCGCCGGCGTACCCGAGCATCTCCGTCACTTGAGCCTAGCCGAGCGCGAGGCCGCTGATTCAGCGAGCGATCGAGATCCGAGGAGAACTTCGAGATCAGGCCGCTTAACCTCCATCCGTGTCTGCTGTGCACCACCGATTGCAACCGCAAGCTGTAACCCTCAGCGACGTCCCGCCGAACCTCAGTCCGTCCGCAAAGCCGAGAGCCGTTGTGTTCGAGAAGAACCGAAGCAAGTTGAAGCGGGAGCCGAGAGCTTCGTGGGCGCAAACCGAACCAAAATCCTCCTCCCGTGTAGATTCGAGAAGTGCGGTTAATCTTGAATTTTCCCTTGAGCTTCGTGAATTTAGATCTTTGTTTGTGTAGTTAGTATCTTGTAAATCTATTTACTGTATAATTAGGCAACACAATTGCTAAAAAATAGTAAGTGTTTTAGTGAGTCCCTCATCATATTATTATTTATAGAAAGTTAGTTTCAGTCTTTTTTTTATTATTTTTTTAAACGTGTTCAATGTTCATCTTGCGTTAATTAATTAATTTTTAAAAATAATTTAATAGTTAAAGTGGACTTAAATTTGTTGTCATTTATAGATAGGCAATTTAAAATGTATTTTCTGTTTTGATTTCTCATAAATATCAAATTAATTTTCTTTTTACATGTAAAGAACATGTCGAATCACGGTGAATTATTTATGATGTGTATTAAATAATAATTTATATTTAAAGACTTCTTAAAAATATGAAGATACCAGATAATAATATGGTACTTATTTACATAAAAGAATAGTTTACAAATAAAGAAATTGTAATTACATATATAAAAAATAATATTAATAAGTAAAATTGCGATATAAATTATAAAACCACACAAGCTATTAGAAGGGATTTTTTCTTCTAAAAAATAATAGTTTTTTAATAAAAAAATAACTTGAAATTGGTCTTAATACCAGTAAAAAAAATGTTTAGAATAATAGGATAAAAAAACGAAAATATNAGAAGTTATAATATTGAAAATTATATACCATATAGAAAAAATTCAACTTCAAATAAGATGATTCGTAATTTGTTAAAGGAAAAAAAAAAGATATAGTCTATCTATTACATAAATTATTTATTATATAAACAAAATCAAATATGATGTGTTTTTAAGAAATAATGCCCAAAAAATTCAATAAACGTCCCAGTCAAATAAGTTAGCCATTTTTATATAAAAAAAATGATACTATTTCTCAAATCTTGCATATAATGAGACAAACATGGATAAATCTCTTTTATATTGCAAAACTTTATGCGCGAACTATGAAATTAGGTGCTTCATTTATGAATTTAAAAAGCATGCAATGGTCTTTTCGTTTAAAGAATGTCAAGCTCATTATTTGTTCATTTACATAAACTTTTATGTAAAAGACACAAGATATTATTTTATGATGAGAAATAAAATATACAATATAAACATTGTATATAGTAATCTATTTAATTGTCTATAAAAATTATTTACTCTATTTATGTTTCCTTATTTGATTTATTTTAAATTATTCCGTGCATTTGCACGGGCCACGATACTAGTTGAGATTTAATTAGTGTGCTTATTTGGGTGAAATTGGTGGATATTCGGACCTTTGAGATTGGTGTTTAAATAGTAGTATAATTGCTGTTAATTGGTGATGTTGGGATCTTAGTGGATTTTGGTTATATTTGTGTGAAAATGGTGGATTTGGAACTCGTGATTCTAGCCTTTTGAATTGTAGCGTTTTTTATTTTTTTTCAACGATAGAATACTATTCTATCATTGAAAGGAAAATCAGAAGAGTACAAACGGGCAAACCACCCGAGAAAGCCTAAGAGGACCTGCGAGCAACACTTCAAGAGTGTGCAAAGCCAAACTACTAGGGACCTGAAGCTAGCCTAACCACTAGAAATCTTCAGCCCCATCAAACCAAAAAGCCAACAAAGAAACCAAACCACCAAGAGAGTTGCTCTATGTAACACTGATCTATGTGATTGAAGTTCTATGGGAGTTGTTACATATCAGAGTTATGTCAACCGGTTATTATACTAAATATATTGCATAGTTCCCACGGTGAGCTTGTGTTTGCACACCCCCATACATTAACATTTTTCAGGTTAAGTAGCTGGCGGCGGTCACGAGGAGACGAGGGTGGTCGTTATTATATTTAGCAAATTTTTACTTTCTCTTTAAATCATTCGACTATTGTATTTTTGAAAATATTATCGAAATTATGGGCTTTTGAATATATTATCAATTGTTTGTACAATTATTCGTGGAAAAGATTTCTTTTTGATTCAAGCCTTAGAAAGAAAGAAATTTAAGTAACGTCCAAGAGTATTTTAATATGAAATTGTTTTTGAAAAATTTAACTCGATTTTTGAAAACCGAGCCTTTTCTTTTAAAAATAAATGGGGCGTTACAGACCTGGCCCCGAACCGACTCGTATGTACGGGTCATTGGACCGGACCCATGCTACAAACGGATCGATTCAGAGTCTTACATTTTTTTAACTCGTCCGTTCTGGGCGGGAAGACGAGTCCAGGTTTTCGACCTTTTTTTCTTTTATTTTTCCTCTGAGCCGAGTCGGGCTGGATCGACCGTTGGAGACCCGACAGCCAGGGCCGTTAGATAAATCTGACCGTTGGAAATCCAACAGTCAGTTTTTAATTTTATTATTTTTCAAATAATTAGCGGCAAGGTTCAAACCCGGTTATGGGTCGGACCCGGCTCGGCCGGGTCGCTCACGGTTGGATTTTTGAATCGCGTCGTTGTATCATTTGAACGTTGAGATCCAACGGTCATCCTTTACCCGACCTGCGTGACCCGCCGGGTTGACCCGGACCTTAGGGGTTTCCGTTCGAAAATTAAAAAAAAAATCGAAAAAAAAGACTATAAATACCCCCACCCCAATTCGTTTTTCTTCATCCCATTATGTTAACCATCTCTCTTTTCCTTCAACTCTTATTCTATTTTTTTTTCTGGACGATAGAATTACATAAATATATCACATAATTATAACTAGAAAACAATCAGATGTTGAATCTAGAAAGAGGACATCCCAAAAGGAGCTTAGGCTACCACAAACTCACCCACAATAATAAATCACGTAGCACACACAAAGTTAACACTCACAAGAAAAATAAAATAAAAAACAACCTAATAATTTCGATTTCGGTTCTATAAATTTACCCTCATTTATCTCATTTTTCACCGTCACACTTTCCAATGAACATAAACCAGTCAACTTCTGTCATTCCAAATACAACATCTTACATTAAAAAATGTTATGCTTTCATTCACTGCAGCATAACATACAAAAATACAGTATAACATAAGTAGGATCCTAACATCTTAACCATCCTTACAAAATACAAACACCAGCAAAAGCTCTTCTTCATCCTACTATTCAAAATGCAAACACCAACATCTTCACTATGCTACCATTCAAAATTCTATTACATAACACTTCATACATAAGATCCTAACATCATCTAATACATAACACTTGACAGTCACTGAAGCATCTTCACTTGGTTCATTCTATTTGGGTTCTTCTTAGCAACTTTGAAATTGGACACTATCTTCACTTGACAGTCACTGAAGCATCTTCACTAAAGCATCTTCACTTGGTTTAAAATGAACACTATCTTCTTCAATTTTTTATTCAACTCCACCAAATCTTCATTTTTCAATTTCAGTATCTCAATTTCAACTTGACTCTCATTCATCTTCTTCAAGAGGCCAGGAATTATCATTTCAGACCTACGACACATTGGAGGATCGAACCAGTCAAAGAAATTATAACCTCCATGCTGTAAGAGTCAAATTTAGAATTGAAGGGAAAAAAAATAAATTCTTCACATAAGAATTAAAAACTTCATTAAAACAACTATTCTAATTAACACCTTAACTCGTAATTCAGGCATGACTGGAATCGCTGCCCAGAGTTAGTGTCCTTCCATGATGTCCGAATCATCGTCCTCCGACCACAATGGCATGTCCCATCTCCGGTGGCAAAAGACATATTTCAATTAGGGTTGAGATTTGGGAATTATTGGGAAATTGGGGAAAGAAATTTGAGTATGCCCGTTTCTGCGTTCAGCTTTTGCTCAAGTGTGTTTTTATCAAAACAAATTCCATGGTGAATTTGGGGCTATTTTGGGAATTAGGGTTCTAAATTTTTGGTTTGAGAATGTTGGGAAATTAGGGGAATTGAATTTTCCCGATTCTGTGCTTTTGCCCGTTTTATTGGCAAGGGACTCAGCCACGTCGGATGTGTATTTCCAGCGTGTAAAAAAAGAAGCCACATGTGTGCGACGTGGCTTTCCGGGCCGAAAAAGCAACAAAAGTCCTACTTTTGATCATTTTTTAAAACCTGTGGGATTATTCATTTTTCCTCTATTTCGTCGGGATCAAAATTGTCACCCTTTATACTTGTGGGACTAGTTTTGAAATTTTCCCTTTTTCTTAATCCTTTATTATTTCACATTATTCATACATTTTTCGTACCAAATTTCATTATGATGTTCTCCATTCAATTATCTTTCATCAGAATCCATCAACTTCTTTAACAAAAACAATCTAATCATATGTGGTAAATTGTTTTTAATGTGAATATATTATTTTTAAAATTTCAATTATAATATATTTATAGTTTCTGTTTGTTTGTGTGTNTGGTCTATTGCACTAGTGGGTTATTAAAAATGTTTATATGAGGAGAATAGAATCATTTAAATTTTTTATTTTAAATTCTGCATTACTAATGAAACTTTATTTCTAATTGTTTTACTATCTATCCCTCATCATATATATAAAAATAGCAAAAATATACAAATAAAAATTGAATTTATCAATCAGTCATTATTAAAAGTAATTTTATAACCAAGTTGTCGATATGCTCTCTTTCTAACCAGATTGTAACAATCTCCGTTTCTTTGACTACGAGCCATGTGGTCCCTTCGAGTATCCGAAATCCTTAGGTCACCCGACCTCTGAGCTTCTTGACATGGGCCAACATGGCCACTTGACTTACTTAAGCTTTTGAGCTACTTGCTCAGTATGCACGATTTGTACTGAAAGCTTGGTTTCTTTGCCACCTTCTTTACGATGCTTTCACTTGTGAAATGATACTTCATAGACCCAAGACCCTCAAGCACCAGCTCAAAGTTCTATATCCTTATTCGGTTCTCGAGTTTACTACTAGAGATTCTTCTTATTTACTCGACCCTCGAGCTAACCACTGAAGGTCGTATCAACTGTCCTGGGGCCCTTGAGCTCTTCTGCTCGACGTTCTGCCCTTTGAAAACATCTTAGCCTTTCTGGAAATGTCTAACTGCTTAGGCGTAAACCTTTGAGCTCGCCTACTCGGAGCTTGGTCCCTTTTTCGTCTTGTATGAGCTTCTTTGGCCCTATGAGTTGAATATATCAAGTTCTATGCCACTTCTAGAACCCTACTCAAATTGGAATAGCTTGCTTGCTTTGAATTGGAATAACTTATGCTTCTGACATCAGTTTTTGTTTGAGCTTCTTGTACTAGTTGAGTCTTTCAACCCCTGAGTTATTTGATCGGGGTTTTTCCCTATGACAATATTTCATCCCCCTATTGAAGTTCTGCTGATTAACTGTGGTCCTCTAAGTTAGTATGCTCAATGTTCTCTTTTAAACTTTATCTGGTTTGCCCTGACTTCTTAGGCTAAATATCGCGAGCTGAATTTGCTCCAACTAGATAAATTGGACTCATCATGCTAATTCATCATACTTGGTTTCTCTTTTCCTTCACTGTGCAACCCACAGGTCCCAAAGCTGTAACCACGACATCCAGACCTACTTGTTGTGGTTCATGCCAAGGTCGAACCTGACCTCCCCTGAGGTTGAACCTAACCTGAGAGTTTATGATCATAGCACCTTGAGGTGACCTCTCTTAATCCGAGGTCCTGGGGGTTAGTGCTTCCAGGTCGTTTTCTTCAGGTCGGCAAATACTTTGAGCTCGTATACAAGCTCTTTAACTGGGTTATTTTTTAACGTGTTGGAGCTCTCCTGGACCGGCCTATCCGAGCTAACCATTCTAGCAAGTCTATTGAGCAACTTTGAGTGTTGCACCGTCTTCTTCTTCAAGCCCCCCATTTCAGGGCGAGCTGACTGTACTTGCTGCCTGATTACCTTGCTTAATATAATAGATTATTCTCTCAAGACCTAGTTTCACGAATAATGATGAGATTTATTTATCACAACTACAATTTGATGTCACTTCGAAACTTCATTCTCTTAAGCTACCTTGTCGAGGTCTCATGAAGATCTTATGGTCCTCAAGATAACAACTCGGTGTTCTACTACTAAAAGATCTTATAACCCCCTGAGGTACCTGCTCGGGGTCCTGTCGTCCTTCAGCTTATAGCCCTCAAGCTCACTTGTTTGAGGTCTTTACAGGCTTAATATTATGCCCTCCTCGAGCTATCTAACTCGAGATCTGGCCATTCTTAATCTTATGGCCCTCGAGCTCAGCTTCTCGAGTTTCTGTCAACTTAAACTTATGGCCCCAAGCTCGGCTGCTCAAGGTTCTTGCTTACACTTTACTTTCATATGTTTTCGAGCTGAATGTCGTAGGACCTTTGTATTGCCTTTATCTCTCTTATACAGTTCATAATTTGGCACCTTGTCAAACGACTTGTTGACCATGTGCGAGTTAAACTGGCTTTATCTGATGCAGTCGAGTTAAACGACTTGTGGCCTTTTACTGGTAACTTGATCATGTGTTATCTGAGCTTGTGAATTTAGATTTCTTAAATAGTTTTTATAGGACTCCAAGACTGGAGTTCTTCCTAACTGCTTTTGACATATACCTCCGAGCTATAACCAAGAATTCTGCCTAGCTGATTTAAAATGGGCCTCCGAGATGTAGCTCGAAGATCTACCCAACGGATTTGACATAGGACTCCAAACTGGAGTTATGCCTAGCTTACTTATCATAGGCATCTGAGCTATAATTTAGATTTCTGTCCCAACTTGGGTTTTAGGATCTTCGAGCTCGTCAGCCAAACATTCTACCCCTTTACTTTGCACTGTTCAACCCCCTTAAGAGGTTCTGTTGAGCATTTTGGACTTTGGAATCCTACTATAAGTAATGACTTTATTACGCAGTGACTAAATCTTACTTGATAACGAAATTGATCTTTCTCCAAGATATGACTTGAGATTTCTGATTTAATTCCAAACAATTAATTTATTATACACACTTAGCGGGATTCAGCTGCATTCCATGTCTTCTCAAAGTGCTAAATGTCTCTCTCAAGTACACCACATGGTCAATCTTCAATCTACTATTGATAAGCATGTCATCCACGTAGACCTCCATATTGCAACAGAGCGGCTCCTCGAATATTTTGTCGACTAGCCTTTGGTACATGGCCCATAATTCTTCAAACCAAAAGGCATGACCATGTAACCATAAGTCCCTTTACTTCTCACAAAACTAACTCGCTTTTGATCATCTGTAGCCAAAGGTATTTGATGGTACCCTTAGGATGTGTCCATAAAGTTCAACAGCACCCGACTTTTGAGTCAACTAGCTGGTCAATCCTAGAAAGAGGATAGTAACTCTTCGGGAAAGCTTTGTTGAGGTCTCTGAAGTCAATGCACATCCGCCACTTTCCCTCCGCCTTGGTCACCATCACTTTGTTCGAAACCCACTCTGAAAATTAAAGTTTGACGATATACCCATATGCTAGAAGCTTGTTGACCTCTTACTCTATGACCCTGTCCATTTCCGCTCTATGGTGTCTTTTGTTTTGCTTAACTGACCGAACCTTGAGGTCAATGTTTAGTCTATGCTAGATAATGCTGGTGTCCATCCCCATCAGCTCTTTCGAAGTGTATGCAAGGACATCCAAAAACTCTCTGATCAAATTAATAAGCTCAACCTCAACAGCTCGACTATATTTTCACCAATCCTGAAATTCATGTCATCACTCCCTTCGATCATCTGTACTTCGACAATCTCCTCTACAGGCTACATCTCGACTTTCTCATTTTCCTTGTCACTTTTCGACCTAGCCTTCTCTTTTGTCGAACTACTCGCCCCTCTGGCTCTTTTACCTTCCTTCTTGGCACCTTACCTTCTCGATTTCACTGTCACTAGTTAACAAGACCTAGAGGTGAGATGGTCTCCTTCGACCTCCCCGACACATTCACCAATCGGATATTTGATTTCCAGGTGGTAGATGGATACCACGACCTGGAAAGTGTTAAGACTCGGCCTTCCTAGAATGATATTGTATGAACCAAAAATCTGACCATCTTTACCTTTCTCCTCGAGCGCGTCCCAAGGGAAACTAGTAGAGTGATCTCTCCCATGGGGATGATCTTCTTGACATTAAACATGAACAAAGATGTTTTAATCTTCTTAAGCTTGGCATCCAAATTCATTTTCTTAAAGCAATCGTATAACATGACATCCACTTAAACTCCTAGTGTCAATAAATATATGTTGTACATCATAGCCTGCGACCTCCGCCGAGATCACAAAAGCATCATTTTGGGGTACATGCAGGCCTTTGACGTCCTCAGTCTTGAAGCATATTATCGGTGCTCAAGATGTAAAGCTGACCTCCTCTATTTTTCTATCAGCAGCTCAAGCATGTTGCTTCTTAGCGTTGTTCGAGTCCCCATTTGTAGGTCCTCCTGAAATCATGTGAATTACACCCCTCTTCTGTGGGGCCTCATCCTTCTCGACCTCCCGATCATCTAGATCTCTCTGTCTCTTTCCTTAATCACCATCCTCCTCCTTCGATCCTTTGCTCCATGTCCTTGTATACAAACTCCTTGAGGTGACCATTTCAGATCAACCTCTCGATCGCCTTGAGATGACGACAACTTTTTGTAGTGTGGCCATAGTCCATATGGAATTTGTAGTATAGACTTGACTTGGGTTGTGTTGGGCCCTCATTTCTCGACCTTGGTTAGGTCACCATGTTTTTGTCAAGCTTCTTCTCTATGGCCTCAAGTAGGGGTGCACACAATATGGTTAACCGACCGAAACCGACATTTTGGGAAACCGAAACTGAAATTTTGGTTCGTTTTTTATTTGCATTTTCTTAAAAATTCGATTTTCAGTTCATTTTGGATATACATGCTCGGTTAACCGAACCGAACCGAAACAAACTATATATATATATATATATATTATAAAAGCCCAACACACGCCTATGTTTTTTGGCTCATTTTATATTAATAAGTTGAAACAAATGCCAACCCATCCACGGCTCAACTGTTAGTGTTATATACTGAAAGCTTGGCTTTGTATGTTATTACACATTTGCCATTTATGAATGAGAATCATGTTAGATTAAACAAGTTCTAAGTTCTGTTGTTTTACACTTAGATAGAGTGGGTCGTCATCGGGCGAATCCGAACGGTTGTAGTGTCTACTGTACAGTTTGTCTTGACTGATTAGTTGCACTAGTACATTTATTTTTTGAACAGGATCCCAGAGAGGAGAAGTTCATTTTTGTACTGATCGTCGTAAATGAACTAGGTCTCGGTTAATTACTGCGCTTAACCCGTAAGATATTAAACGGGCATATATATGTAGTACATATTACTTTGATTCACTTGGGTGAGGTTCAGTTCGCTGGATTAATATTCCTACTCTTTTGGGTGATATTACTATATATAGTATGTGTCGTTAGCATATTTACGGTCACCATATGCCGTAGTTTGATGATGTCACCGGCGTGAATTCATGAAGGATTATTATGCTAAACCCTGCAGGTGGATTAAATTTCGGCATAGTAAAAAATGTGATTAACGAGCGCTAGTTTCGGTGAAATAATAATAAATTAATTAATTCTTGATTGTCAGTAATCGAATTAATTAATGGAGATTATATATTAAACGTGGGGAGGTAAATCGAGTAATTATAATTGGAGTCTCAAATGTAATTTGGGCTAGGAAAAGGGAGTTCAATAATATTTATGTTGGTGACCCATAATATTATTTAATTAATTAGAGGAGTGGATTTGGCCCACAGTTAGTCTAATTAATTAAGGAGCCTTATTTCTAATCTCCTAAGGGTCCCTACTGTAGCTCTATATATACATCATTAAACTCATGAAAGAGATCAATCTCTCATAATTTCACGAGACACGTCGCCTCCATACTCTCTCTCGCAGTTCTCATTCGAGCTTTATCTTCTTCTTGTTGCTCCACTGGTACAAGTTGAAGAAAGGTGTTTGAGTAATACAGTAGAAGATCCATAGGTAATCGAGACCCGATAATCTTCTACAGCAATCGACGATCCACAAGCCAAGCCCAAAGACCGTCGACCACGACCCGCCGATCACTGCCGCGATGAGCCGACGAAAGCCGGCAACGCCATCCACAACGACCAACCGCGACACTAGTCCGGCAACCTGACACGACCGGCGAGTAAACCCGCACGCGACACGACCAGCCCCGACCCGCGACCCGCTCGTGTGATCTAGTCTGTTCGTGTACTGTTCTCGGTCATCCTGAAGATCAGCCAGATCGCCATGAAATTTTAAGCCGTAAGTTCTCTACGTCAAACCTTTAGATCCGCTGCGCATAGGTTTACGTTTGCTATTGAATTCGTGATTTGTACATAATGAGATCCTCACAGATCCCAACACCAACACCACAAGGCAGGCCCAATTCCCCATTGCTCCTCAATTCGTTTTTTTTATTTTCATCCCCCAGACCCAAGAATTTCACATTGCTCTTCAATTCTCATCTGGTCATCATCATCCCCATCCCCAGTCCCAACAATCTCCCGTGGCTCCTCAATTGTCAATTCTCATCGGCACATCCTCATCTGTCATCTCGACTCTCACTCCCAATAATTTCCTAAGTCCTGAACGAAAAGGAAAAAACGAGTAAACCCTAACATCGTCTCCGCCGCACACAGTAATGCACTATGAGTCTCCGATCGCGGGCGGCACTCTGAAATCCCAAATCGTCGTCATGCTCCCGCTCCCCCACACACTTCACTCGTCACTCGACAGTTGGCGCTCGTCCCGTCTTCTCAAATGAGTTCCCCACCCAAATTCCCTCATACGGGCTGCACCTCAGGTTCATGATTTCCTTCTCCATAAGACTTTGAAATTATGGCACCTCTTTGTTCTTTTTTCTTTGTTCTTCTATGTAAGACATTGAAATTATGGCAGTGAATGGGTGTTCTTTGTTCATTTTTCTATTTTATCTAATAACCGATAACCGAATCGATCAAGTCAATGGATTTATGATTTGGAACCAAATCGAACTATAAATTTCGGTTCGGTTTTCGGATTGAAGGTTGGCTATACCAAAATTTTGGCTGATTCGATTCGGTTTTGACCGATTGTGCACCCCTAGCCTCAAGCACCTCTACCTGATGCGACTTCAGGAGGGTGTACTGGTAGTGCATCTGCCAATCGCACACAGGTCGACTTTCCACCTTTCCTCTTCCTTCCATCTGCCCTTTCTTTTTCTAGGAACCATTTCTTTCTCTTTTGGTATCTGGTCGAGACAATTTCTCCAATGTGGCAAAATCGGTTTCTGCCTCCTCCATGTTGATGTACTTATTGCACCTAGTCAAGACCTCAACATAGGTCATGGCGATTTCTTGGCTAACGAGCTTCTACACAGGCCAACTCGAAGACTCCTCGTCAATCCTCAAGCCTTGACCTCCTCCAAGACCGAATGAATCTCGACACACACCCTTGTGTATCGACCAACAAAGCTTCTCACAATATCCCCAATCTCTTGTTGCATAGCAATCAATGTAAGGTAGGTTTTCTCGTGCGACCTCAGAAACATATTTGCAAACTCCTCAAAGTCCCTGATTGACCACGAGGTGAGCTAGTGGAACCAATCTTGGGCCAAAATGTATCATACGTAAACAGGACTCAACTACATTGTCCCATCGTAGAAATTTTCTCCCGTGTAGACGTGGCCAGGTGCCGGGTCCGGGCCCGGCCCGGCCCGCCGGGTCCACGGTCCACATGGACGAGGCCCGGACCCGGACCCGGACCGAAAAAAGTGACGGTCCGGGACCGGGACCCGCC
>BKCP01002336.1:1060486-1085680 GCA_008636005.1 Striga asiatica
TTTATAAACAACACACGTAATCACAATCCTGAATTGGCTATAAAGCGAAATTACGGAGATGCATACATATGTCGAAGACGAAAGTAGCCTATAATCTACTACACTAGACGTACCCACAAGAGAACAGACAACAAAACTCAAAAAATAATTCTCACAGAGAGAATTCACAAGTGAAGAATCTTAATCATTACTTCATATCATCTCTCTTTCATCAAATCAACTTTAATTATTTTATTTTGAATATTACTTTAAATATAAATTCAAAATCTCACTAATAATTGACCATACATATTTTTCAAAATTAACTAAACTAAACCAAAAAATTCAAACAAAATCAAAAAATTCTACATCCAAGAATACTACTCTCTAATAGGGAGAAAGAAACCAAACAAAACCAAAAGACTAACAAACACAAACACAACTCGAAAGAAAAAAAGGCAACTAAAAGAAGAAAACAAAAGAGGAAGCCTCCCCATCAGCCAAACAGAACACCGAGACAAACTTTGAAGAACCAACACCCGAAGGAAATCCTACGATGAGATTGAAAGCCCATGACCAATCTCGAAACTCCCGAAAGCTACCCTGGAAGCTGTCGGAACCTGCTGAGGGGAGGCACGCCGGGAGGAAGCGCTGAGGTTGCGGGCGGAAAGTAGGGATTTGGGAAATTGTGTTTCTGGTTTTAATTTGTTCATCTTTGGAATGTTTAGCGGAAGGCTTGGACAGGAACCGAATGGTTTGGTGAGTAATTATGCTACTTGAGCTTGAGAGGGAACAAACTAGACATCAATAACATGGAGAGTTTTTCCTTAGGAAAGTGACAACCAATTTTTATATGCTTTGTTCTTTGATTTTGATGTTGTGCTGGATTATTTACAATTGCACTAGCCGACTTGCTATATGATATAACAACAATTAGGGGAGAATAAGAACTGTTGATGTCGAAAATCGGACGATCAACTGTTGAATATATGTTGAATTTCTTGTATAAAAATGAAGAACAAGATAATTAAAAGAGTAAATAATAATTTGCAACCTGTACTATACGCGAATTTGGATTTTGCAACCTAAAATTTTTTTTATACTAAATTGCAACATTTAATACACGATTTGTCTATATCGCAACCTCCGGCCATCGGAAGTTCATTTTTCACCGGAAAAGCAAGCGTGCGACACACACGTGCCAAATTTGAGGGCAAAAATGTCATATCTCTTCATCCTTATTCTTTCATCCTACCTCTCACACACACACTCCCACATACATAGTGAAAATCAAGGGAATCGCAGTACCGCCGTCCGCCGTAGCGCCTGCTAAAAGAAGCCCTATTTTATCGCCGGCGGAGTCTCAGCAGTCAAATTCGACTTCAATCTGGACATATTTGTCGATATTATTGCCTCAGATATGAAGAAGAAAGCAATCGAATTTCAAGATGTATTCGAAACTTCTCTATGCTCTATGCATCATTTGTCGAAATTATTGGCTCAGATCGGTAGAAGAAAGCAATCGAAATTTCCAAGATGTACTCGAAATTTCTCTTTGCTCTGTTCATCTTCTTCCTCGCAGCCCCCATATTTCCTTCCAGCAGCATCACTCTCTACGGCGGCGCTTTCTTGAACGCCGCCTCCATCGCCCTGTCAAAGGAGAAGAACTTCACCTTCCTCCCGCTGCCTCTGTTCTTTTCGCTGGCTCCACCGCCTCTATTTCGTGCCTTTTCTCTTTCGCCGTCGACAGGTTTGTGTTTCTTATCACATCAAAAGGCGCAAATTTCAGGGCCTCTATGTGACTACATGGGCTTCCCGATTGAGGAACCCTATTATCTCGTCGTGGAATTTAATTTTTGATTTGAATGTGTGTGAGAGAGTGTGTGTGTGTGTGAGAGAGAGAGAGAGGATGAAAGAATAAGGATGAAGAGAGATGAAATGACATTTTTGACCTCAAATTTGGCACGTGTGTGTCGCACGCTTGCTTTTCCGGTGAAAAATGAACTTCCGATGGCCGGAGGTTGCGATATAGACAAATCGTGTATTAAAGGTTGCAATTTAGTACAAAAAATTTGTTAGGTTGCAAATCCCAAATTCGTGTATAGTACAGGATGCAAATTATTATTTATCCTAATTAAAATGGGGCTTTATTTCTTGAGAAATGCTATATTGCCAACCTAGTGTACAACTAGGTTGACAACACAAGTAAAAAACATCCACATAAATAAAAATAAAAAAGTATACAAGTAGATGTTTCCACTTGTATTGTCAACCTAGTTGTACACTAGGTTGGTTATGTATCATTTTTCTTATTTCTTATTTTTTAAGAGTCTTTTTCTCTCTTTTGGAATTGTGGGGAGGAAGAAACATGAATAGTCACCTTCTCTCTCCTCCTTTATACATATATATATACATGAATATTTCTCTTACAAGTGGTTGAATAAATAAATAATAATACACTTTAGTTAATGCGAGGTGGTCATAGTGAGACCCACTTATGACTTTTGAGGGCTTCGATTGATGTCTATCTTGTCGGTCATTATTGCGTCTATCGAAGGCAACTTCTTTATGATATATGTGTCATTTGATTACTTCGAATTATGTTCGGCTCGACAACAGGCGGACTCGACATTTGGGGACCCGGTCGGCTTTTTGGCGATCAGTTTTGAGAGCATGTTTGTATATTTATTTATTATATATTTTCGGCTCATTGGTTATTGGGCCGTTATTAATTATTTTATTTATCATTTATTTAATCGAAGGTAGAATTCCAAGACGGACATCTAATGAAGTGAAAAATTTCTGGAACAACCACATGAAAAAAAGTCAATGGTCAACCTTATAAGGCCCCGGCCTGGACACCCAACCGAAAATCATGATAATCCCCAAAACATTAGTACAGTACAAGTCGAGGAAGCAGAGGAGTGCATTCGCTGGTGGAAGAGCTTGCTCCGAATGACTGAGAATGGAAATGGGGATTCTGTGTTGATGAAGTTGGATTGAGCTTATTAGATGCGATATGTGGGAATTAACTATGATAAGGAAATAAGGAATAATTATGATGCTCAATGGAAATTCCTTTCTCTGTTCAAACATTGTCCACGTAGACAGATCACATACTTCACTGGAAATGATGATTTTGTGTAGAGATGTTAGATGGTCCTTGGCCCGACGGGCCGGTCCGTTTAGCCCGAAAAAAAAGAGGGTTAGGTCCTTTTATTAGTAGCCCGTTTAAATCAGGGCTTTTTAGGCCAGGACCGTTTAGCCCGAAACCCGCTAGGGCTAGCCCGTTTAACTAGGGTTGGGCGGTGTAAATGTTTGCGTCAAGTAAGTAATATGCTCTTAGATTCCATGTATATTACAATTTTGATATTCCATTTTGCGAGTTGTAATGGATTATTATGATTTTGAAAGATAATTATTAACAATATTGTTATTGTACTTCATACCAAAATATTTAAGCCAATCAGAACGACTAATAAGAAATACATGAAACATAGTGATAGACGGTAAATACTAAATAGCCGTTGAAAACAATTTTTAACTAGACGTCGTTATTTTTTTTAGATCTTTTACTCTTCTTATTTTTATTTTATTATTATTATTATTATTATTATTATTATTATTATTATTATTATTATTATTATTATTATTATTATTATTATTATTATTATTATTATTATTATTAGTATAGCCATAGCCCGCATAGCCCGTTTAGCCCGAAGCCCGCTAGGATTAGGGTTAGGTCCTTTTTTTGGTAGCCCGTTTAAATTCGGGCTTTTTTGGCTCGGACAGTTTAACCCAAAGCTCGCTAGGGCTAACCCGAAACCGTTAGGGCTAGCCCGTTTAACATCTCTAATTCTGTGTTGATGAAGTTGGATTGAGTTTATTAGATGCGATATTTTATTTTATTTTATTTATTTTTTATTTTTTATTTTTATTTATTTTTATACAAAGAAGGCAGCCATAGACCCAAACCTTATTAAATGCGATATTTGACTTTTCTTGTACCTTTTGGCATTATCTATAATTGCTATCAACTGTCTATTATATTGATTTGATTGTAATCTATTAAATAAAAATATTTATAATTATATAAACAATATCTCTATAAATTTATCAATTTTCTGAAAATCATAAGAAAAACAATTTTATATAATTATAACAATGTGTGCTAGCTAGATTAATCAAGTCGAATTACAAAAAAATTGGTTAACAATACATAATAAAAATTGATACACAATAAGTTTAATTATAGAAAATTGTTTAACAATACATAATAACAACTGATACACAAGTACATTTGGTACGTAAAAGAGCTCCGACCGGCTAGATTCAACTTGATCTCGAGCTTCTTACAGGTTGAACGCCTTTGGACCGGCAAAATCTCTCACACCGGAGGGGTTTTCTGGTGAAGAGACTCTGATTCTAAAGTTAGCACTGTGAAAAGATGAAGTGTTGTATATCTGTTGAGTAATAGAGAATGTAATCTAAAGTTGGGCATACCTTACTCCATTTTGTAGAGAAAAGATACCTTGTTGCCCAATCCTGCCCGAGTAGGCTGCCACGACTATCTGTTCGTACTGCCCGAACTGCCAAAACTGCCCAATTATGTTAGGCCACGTGGTCTTATCCACATGGTAGAGTAATAACCATAATATCTTTTCTTATCCTTTAGTCTTTTTTATTAGACGGTCTAACCATGCGATCAACCTGGTTTACCTCGCGGTAAAGTACTGCTGATATTGAGCTCTAATCTTCTGCTCGTATGCTCAATCGTTCTACCAGATATACCTTCAGGTCGAACTTCAATCAGAACATTCGATGGTCCTAATAATTCGACCAGCCGGTGCTCTCCACATCCTTGACGTCCTCTTTGACCTGAGGATCTGTCGACTTGTGAAGTCTTCAATCCCCACTCGACCTGATAGTTTTTCCAATTCGGTTCCATTATTTCCCCGGTCCCATCGACCTAGTACGGTTTTCCTATCATCTTGTCCCCCCACTCTGGTCGAGTTAAGGTGACTCGATCTAAGAGTGAAATTGGTTGCCTTTGTAACCGATTATGGTAGGTTAAAAATTTGAACTAGTAACAATAACTAGCTATTGGCGCTTCCTAGTAGGTTGTTAAACTGACGGTTACTGTTACTGTCCAGTTTGAACTGTTGGTTTTCGATTCCAACTGTCGGTTTTCATTTTTTATTCTAATGTTAAAATTTGAAAATTCTTTAGAATTAAACCACCGTATTTTTTGAAAAAGCATTTGTTTTCCAAAAAAGAAAAAAAACAGCGGTTTAGATAGTTTTTCACCATTTATTTTTCTTAATTTTGGGAAATCAATAACCTTTGTAATTGTTTTTGTTCCCCTCCCAAATTTTTTTACTTTTTTATTCTATTTTATGACCAAACTTTGTTTATTGTGTTTTTATACTTATTTCGTGTGTTTTATGTGCCTTAAGCCGAGTCTTTTTAGGTTCGTTTTAGTGTCGACCTGTCCATTTTATCGTAATTCGTGTATTTTTGCGTTCGTTATGTGTTTTTGTGTTTTGCCGCATTTTCTTGTCTTTTTGGTGTTGATTATGTCCATTTTGCCGAGATTGAGAAAACGAGCGGACCAATCCGACCAAGCCATGACCTGGTCCAGACCCACGCACCGGCCCGCGAGCGCTAGCGCATGCCCGCGCCCATTGGACTGCCTAGTAACCTCGCGAGTGCTCTGTCTGCTGCTCGCCAGCGTCCCCGCGTCCGCCCTCCTGCACGCCAGCAGCCCAGCCCGCGACCACGCGAGTGCCAGGGCGGTGCACTTGCGACCCCGTGAGTGTTTTAGCCACGTCGCGAGTGTTTCTTAGTAAATGTGTGTATGTTTAGTGTGTGTTTGAGGTGTAGCTATAAATAGACATTGTGTTTTGTATTTTTGGACATCACCCCTCATTTCCCAACTTTTAAGTTGGGAAATTAGCTCTCTTTTTATTTTTTCTCTCTCTAGCTTTGTCTAGGAGGTCGGTCCATGACTCAATTTTTCTGACAAAATTCGTCGACTTTATTTTTGTTCAGGATTTGAGCTTTACGCATTATTTTCATCCGAGCTTGTGATAGGAGAGTAAGTACCTTGACTAGCGCTTATTACTTCGAGTTTGTTTTCCTTTTTGCTTGTTGAGTTGGTGTTGTGGCTGGAATCTTGTGTGATACTCGATTTTAGGACTTTGCTTTATTTTCATTGCTTGCGTAAGTGTGTTAGGAATTCAATATGTGTTTATCTTGTATAAAGGTCTCGACTTTGCTCAAAGCGTGATGATTTAGTTAAGAAGACTCGTGTTAGATTACCTAGGATCACTTTGTTCGTATGTTTCTCTTTGTTTATTTTCATTTTTCTTGAGTTATGGAGACTCTGTGCAATCAAAGTTTCGATATTTTTTTCAAATCTTGCATGCTTCACCCTTTGTTCTTTATCTCTTAGCTTAATTTCGTGCAAATCATCCCCCAATCAAGCGAGTAGCATGTCTAGGACTTTATTTTTTGTTTTGTGAATTGACGACTAGATAGTGAACAAAGCTCCGAACAACCTTACTCGAGAGACACGACCTGAGGTCGGGATTTATTCCGCACTTGGCTAAAAACTACAAACAACCTTCTCTATTGCGGTTCTGACATTTGCAATCCGTAATTGAACTTACAAATCATAATAGGAAGTAGGAACTACAGTCAACAACAGAATCGGTTTGAACCGCCTGCTTGGCGGGTTGTTTACAAACCTTGAACATATCCATTTGCAATATCGTCATATTTTATTAAAATAATTATAGCACAATTCAACTCTGAAACCTGGCTATGCCTCTAATACTAGGTGTCTTGTTAATTTAGTGTAGTTGGTAACTAGTATTTCAATTTCGGTTTTGCCATAAAATAATGATGGATTGAAATTAAATAAATAAAAATCCAATCAGGCTTGGACGCATGGAACTAAGAAGAGCTTTAGGAGAGTCCCGCCCTGTGGTTTGAAAACATGCACGTCACTTTAGATCACAGACTACAAGGCAAGAGCGCGACCGCATATATAATTTAGGCTAATCTTCCCTTTGAACAAAATCATAAATGCAAAAAGTATATATATTTGTGCATGTTCCATAACAATTTTGCTAATTAATTTATTCCCCTTTCCTCTCGTTAAATTAAGGAAAGACAACTCGAAATTATGGAAATAAACGGAGTGAGGAAAGGTGCATGGACAGAAGACGAAGATGTTCTTCTCAGGAAATGTACAAAATAATAATAAAAAAAAAAAAAAAAATCTTATATATATGACGCTTTTGGCCATGCATGACCAATATATATATAAATATTTTTATGCAGATGGTCATTAATCGCGGGTGAATTCCAGGACGAACAGCTAATGACGTGAAAAATTTCTGGAACGGCCACATGGAAAAAAAGTCAACGGTCAAAAAGGATTTTCAAAAAGGATTGTTAACAATTGCCTATATATCAGATTGATTTGATTGTAATGTATTAACTGTTAATTAAAAATATTTATAGTTATATGAACAATATCTCTATAAATTTATCACTTTTCTTAAAAGCATAAGAAAATTAGTTTTATATATAATTATAAAAATGTTTGCTACCTAGATTTACTTAGGTTGAATTATAAAAAAATTGTTGACCGATACATAATAACAATTATAACAATTTATCTTATGTTATATATGGTATATTAGTGATTACATATTACAAACACATCAATCAACATGAAAAATATCTTGGTGTACTGACTCGTCTTAGTATTCACGTCATCGTGTGACACTACAAGAAATATGAGTTTTACCAACAGAATAATC
Source organism: Striga asiatica (assembly GCA_008636005.1). Taxonomy (NCBI): domain Eukaryota; kingdom Viridiplantae; phylum Streptophyta; class Magnoliopsida; order Lamiales; family Orobanchaceae; genus Striga; species Striga asiatica. The sequence continues at coordinate 1,068,301 of BKCP01002336.1, forward strand.
CGTTGGTAATGAAATTTCCCAACGGAATGCCAACGGCTTACCAACAGATTTTTTTGTTGCTATATGGCTTGTTACTAAATTTTGCCAACAGAAAATACAATCCGTTGGGAAAATTCCCAAAGGATTACCAACAAATTTGCAACGGAAATGCTTCATGAGATTGTCAATGGATTCCCAATGGAAAATGTAGTTGCTAAATCATTCTGTTGGCAAATTACTAACAGAAAGCCAACATATTAGATACGAATATACTAACGGATTGCCAACAAATTTTTTTCAACGGATTTCCAACGTAATTTTCTCAATGAATTACCAACAGATATTTTTCCAACGGATTACCATCGGAATTTTCCCAACGGATTACAAACGAAATTTTCCCAACGGATTGCCAACTGATATTTTTTCCCAACAGATTACGAACGGAATTTTCCCAACGGATTACCGACGCATATTTTTCCCAACGGATTGCCAACGGACTTTTCCCAACAGATTACTAACGGATTTTTCAGCAATAATAATAATAATAATAATAATAATAATAATAATAATATTGTTGATCCAACTTGGCACACCTTGAGCCCATGGTCACCTTGAACCACACGGCTCACCTTGACCCATGGCCATCCACCAATATAATCCTTAGTAATTCTCACAATTCTCCTAAGAATAGGGCTTGAACTCAATACCTCTTGAATAATAATAATAATATTGTTGATCCAACTTGGCACACCTTGAGCCCATGGTCACCTTGAACCACACGGCTCACCTTGACCCATGGTCATCCACCAATATAATCCTTAGTAATTCTCACAATTCTCCTAAGAATAGGGCTTGAACTCAATACCTCTTGCATGTAGAAGAGGTAACACCACCACTAGGCTATATGAATGTATGAGACTGGATTCTACAATTCTTATATATATATACACGATAAAATAATTAGTAAACATATATAATTTATATTCTATATTTAAATCCATAAATATTTTTATATTATTTATGATTAACCGTTCAATTATATTAGGTTTTTTTTAATGTCTAATTATAAAAATAGTGACGATATATATTAGTATCTATAAATTTATGACATTATTAAATGAACTAGTACGAATCCCGTGCGATGTATGAGTAAGAAATATGTATTAGAATTTATAAATTAAAAATACACATTAAATATTTGTAAATTAAAAATGTGGAATCAATGTGTAATACAATTTACCTATATTAATTTATTAAAATGTTAAATGAAATTTAAATTGTGAAAAATTACATAAAATATGTCTATTTAAATTAGTACACAACCCATACGGTGGACTAACTGATAATAAATTATATAATATTTATTTCGAAATAAATGTCATTTTAAAAAAAATTATTTATAAATTCAATTACAATGTGATTCTATTAAAGAAATATTTTGGTAAAATTTTATCAAATATGTAAATATCTATTAAAATAATAAGTATGATTATGAAACTTATATTGTTTAATTAATTAAAATGAATTTATTTTTGTATAAACTATCCAAATAAAAAAATTTAAGTAGTTGAGTAATTTATTAAATTAAATAATTAACTATTTCATTTACGTCAAAGTTAGTATTGACTCATAAGTTATGAATAATTACTTATTTAACTTTTAAATTTGAAACTCGAATTTGGACTACACAATAAATTTCCATTTATATATGTATGTATTCACACACACACACACAGATATATATATATGTATATATATATATATATATATATATATATATATTCGCAATTTTCTAGATTTGTTGTCGCCCACATTATCATTCAAATTTATTACCTCATTAAATAATGTTTTCAAATTAAAAATATGGAATAAATATGTAATATAATTTACCTATATTAATTTATTGAATATATTATATGTAATTTAAACTGTGCAAAATTACATAAATGTGTCTATTTAAATTGGTACACAACTTGCACAGTGCACTAACTGATATCATTATGATATATAACAAATTTTAAAAATGAATGGAATGCATATGTGGCACATATTTATTTTGAATTGATTTAAATATTATTAAATTAATTATGTAACTAAATAATATTAATGTAAATTAAATATTTATTATTATATATATAAAGAATTTTACTTTTGTAAGTGTTATAAATAATAATAATAATGACATCATACGATTTTGAAAGAATTTGTTGCTATTCCGTTGCTATTTACCAACGGAATAATCCGTTGCTAATACAATATTGAATGTGTCTGTTGCTCTTCCGTTGCTATTTGCCAACGGAAAAATTCTGTTGTTATTACCAATGGAATAGTCCGTTGCTATTACAATTTTGAAAGAGTTTGTTGTTATTCCGTTGCTATTTGCCAACGGAAAAAATCCGTTGCTATTTACCAACGGAATAATTCGTTGCTAATACAATATTGAAGGTGTCCGCTGCTATTCTGTTGTTATTTGCTAACGGAAAAATCTGTTGCTATTTACAAACAGAATAATCCGTTGCTAATACAATATTGAAGTTGTCCGTTGCTATTCCGTTGCTATTTGCCAACGGAAAAAATCCGTTGCTAATACAATATTGAAGGTGCCCGTTGCTATTCCGTTGATATTTGCCAACGGAAAAAATCCGTTGCTATTTATCAACGAAATAATCCGTTGCTAATACAATTTCGAAAGAGTTTGTTGCTATTCTATTGGTATTTTGTTTGTATTTACTAACGGAATATTTCCGTCACTATTTGCCAACAAAATACAAAGATATAATTTTCGTTGCTATATTTTGTTAGTATTCTATTGGTAATCCGTTTATAAAAATTGTATATATAATGCATTACTAATCCGTTGGTGATCCGTTGGTAATCCCCAACGGAAAAAATTTTGTTGGTAATTTTTGTTGGCATTTTGACAATTTCTTGTAGTGTGAACTACATAATCTATTAATTAGTTTTAGTATTTTGAAAAATTATTATTTTTGTCATTATAAAGGTATGCATAAATTTAAAAATAGTTTAATTTTCTGATTTAGAATCTTAATATGTTGTCATTGTTATAAACATTTAATACGTGAATTATAAATTAATTTTATTTCAAAAATATAAACTTACTTAACGAAAAACAAAGTAGCTCTCCTAAACCCTATCCCCTAAATCTCAAAACCTCAAATCGCCGCTCATCGTTTCTTCACCACGCTTCTAGCTTCGCCTTCCTCGGCGGAATCGATGTTCTGACCGGCTCCAGAGGGCCAGTAGTTCCCCTTCTTCGTTCGAGATGGTGGCTGCTCCGGTGGCTTTCCCTTCTCTGTTCGCGGCGGTGGCGGCTGCACCGGTGGTCTTCCTTTCTCCGTTCACGGTTGTAGCTACTGGGACTCAGTCGGGCTTCCTTTCTCCAGCATTGCGGTCGGACTCCCGTTCTCCCGGTGAGGTGACGCGGTTCCGGTTGAAGGCTTCCTGGAGCTGCCGAGCTGTTGGTGGATGGGTGAATTGGGGAGAGGGGCGAGGCTCAGGCTACACGTGGCGCTCGCGTTGGGGTGGTTTGAGCGGGGGGGCGACTTACTCTTCTCTCCCCGGTTCTCTTTTGGGTTCGGGGGAGCCGGCGCAGCGGTACTCGGCTAGTGGTGTTAGGCGGGTGGTGCGGTGTTGGTATCGGCTAGTGGTGTTAGCCGATTGAGGAGTGTCGACTCTCTCTGGCTGGGGACGGGTCTTTATTGGTGTTTGGTTCTGGTTTTGGTATCGGCTTCAGATAGGCATTAGGAAGTGTAGGTTGCAGGTACCGGGCCTTCGGATCTCTCCCTGATATTGATCGTTCATCTGCTGGTCTGACTCGATCTTTCTGCCGAGGAAGGGCCTTATAGTTGGTTTTTAGGTGTTTTGTTTTAGCGTTTTTTTTGTGGTTGTGTCCGTGTCTTGTGTTTTTGGTTCTTTGTATGTGTCAGTGTCTTGTATTTTTGGTTTGGGCCGTTGGCCTCCGTGAGCCCGAGTGTCAACTTGATTTCCCTGTTGGGGCTAGATGCTCGGGTATTACCCTGTTGGGGTCTTTGTGTCATTTTTTTAGTATTTTAGTGTTTTAGTTGTGTTCTTGAGTTTTACCCTGTTGGGGTCGGTTCTAGGCGGTCCTTTGGACCTGTCCTCCCACTTTTTCAGCTGTTGGCTGCGTGTATTCAGCTGTTGGCTGTCTGTATTCAGCTGGTGGCTGCCCTTTGTATTTTGATCGTTTTTTATAATATCTCTATCGTTTTGGCAAAAAAAAAACGAAAAACAAAGTAAAATATATTTGAGCTATTTCCAGGTTTATTGGGTCATTTTCAGATCATTTGTAAAATGTATAAAAACATAAGGCAACTTAGATTGTATCCCGAGTTATCATGTAATGAATCAGTTTAGCAAGACTAACTCGATTATTAAACATAAATATGATTTGTAATTTTAAAAATACATTGGTACGATGAACAAAACGTAGCCAAAATAATCAACTGGATGCTTATATGAAAATATATTCAATTATATAATATTTATATTTTATTTTATTTATATTAATGTGAAAAATATGATATTGTATATTACTTCAGATGTGGAATATTTAGGTTAGTTTATGTTTAGATTTCATATAATCTAATTGTGCTTGACTTTCATCATAATACTTAGTATGAAATTGAATTTATATATTTTTTATTTCAATTTGTAAATTCATTCATTCATTCATTTTTTTTTTTTTTTTTTTTCCGAAACGATANAGAGAAAGCTCTATAAGTATGAAAAAGAGTTTACACCGGGGAACTAACTAGTTCCATAAAAACAATGACAATAAAGAGAATCATACATATGTGGCCTAGAAAACAAAGATCAACCAATTACAAACTAAATAGAGACTAAAGGGAAAGTATAAGCGCAAAATAAAACACACAAACTTGCCCAAAATAAACCATTACAACACTACAAAAAAATAGAAAGAAAGCCATTGAACCACTGGACCTGACTTCATATCTTCCCTCCACCTGAACAACAAATTAGTTATGCATGGATCCGAGATTGCATTGGCTTTTTTAGACAAGTATGATCGTTTAGCATAATTCGTTTTGTTATTTAAGCATGATCATTTAGCATCATTGGTTTATTTATTCAGGGGTCCCTCATTTTATTAATATTTATATTCTACATTTGGTAGTCAATTTAAAATATTTATCCTATCATTTTCTTGTTATGCAAATTATTACGATAGGGTTTTCAGGATATCTATTTAAGACTCTTATTCTTTTTGTTTTGAACATTTGAATTTTGATTGAAATAAAACATATTGAGAGTTTTCTCTTTATTTCTACCACTCATTTACGCTTTTGCTACATCAGTTTGTATCAAAGCAGTAATGATTACGGGTTTTGATATGCAGTGGGAGTTGTCTGGGACATGTCTATTTTTTGGTCCGGTCGTGGCGCATCATTCTTCTTGCACCTTCGAGGACTACTTACTGAGTGATGGCTTCCTATGTACAGGTGTGCGCCTGTGCGTTGTAGATTTTAGTCTTCCTTTCAAAATTCTTACCTATCTTCATGGGGCAGGTCATGTCGGTCGGGATCGCTCCATTGATTTGGTGTTTCGCTCGTTTTTTGGGTCGTCTTTGCGCCGTGATGTGAAGAGATATGTTGAGCGCTGTCGTGTCTGCTAGGTTTTGAAGGGCGTGGAGTCTAACGCCGATCTTTACCATCCTTTGGCGGTTTCCTTGCAACCATGGTGTGCCATTATCATGGATTTCATGCTTGGCTTGATGCACACTCAGCGGGGCCATGACTCGATTTTTATGGTTGTTGATCGCTTTACCAAGATGGTACATTTTATTCCCTGGAAGCGCATGACTGACGTTGTTCATGTTGAGCAACTGTACTTTCGAGAATTCTATGGCCTGCATAGGTTGCCATTGTCTATTGTGTCTGATCGCGACACTTGCTTCCTTAGTTTCTTTTGGTGTATTTTGTGGCACTAAGCTAATACTTGTCTGGATTTGAGCAGTGTATCCTCTGCAAATGTATGGATAAACTGAGGTCTTCTTCCGGTCGCTCGAAAACTTGTTGCGTTGCTTGGTTGGCAAAAATTTGCGCCGTTGGGATCTTCAGCTCAGTCAGGCCGAATTTGCGTATAATTCGGCCACTAGTAGGGTTACACAGATATCTTCTTTTCATGTGGTATACTTAATCCAACCACGTGGACCTGCAGACTTAGTGGCCTTGCCGTCGAAAGATCGTGTGAAGCGACGGTCCGAGGAGTTTATGGGGGACTTTTGTCGAACTCATGAGACAACCAACGCGAATTTGGAGGAGGCAAACACATCGTACAAGTGACAAGCAGATGCTCGTCAATGTCATGTGGAGTTTGAGGTCGGTAATTTTGTGTGGGTAGTCTTGACGAATGATCGATTTTTTGCACATGAGTAAACAAGTTGTGTGCCCGTAAGATCGGCCCGATGTAATTTGTTGAGAAATTCAATCCAAATGCCTACCGCCTTTGTTTGCCTTCGCACATTCGCACGTATGACGTCTTCAACGTCTAGCATTTGTTTCCATTCAATAGCGACAATTCAGATGAAGACGAGATTGCAACATATTCGCGAGAAATCCTATGAATTAAGGCTACGTGATGAAAGCGAGATTGTGTTGCCCTTTTTTGTCAAGCATGATCGTTTATCATCATTGGTTTAATTATTTATTTCTTTTATTTTATTATTATTATTATTATTATTATTATTTATATTCTAGATTTGATAGGCAAATTAAGATATTTATCCTACTCATTTTCTTGTTAGGTAAGTTATTAGAAAAGGATTTTTAGGAGATCTATTTAAGACTCCATTTCTTTTTGTTTGAGTAGTTGAATTTTGATTGAAATTAAACATATTATAAGTTTTTTCTTTATTTCTCTCAATCGTTTATGCTTTCGATACGTCACACAGATTCCTCAATTTCTAGAGCCACTAAAGAATATACGTACATAATTGGATTCTAGGTTTTGAAGTTTCTTTATGGTCCTAAGAGCACACATTCCACCACCATTTCTTAAAGTTTCTTGTTGCAGAATCGATTCCCTCCCAACAAATTGGGACAAGTTTCCAAAACTTATGTGCCCTTTAGCAGTTGAAGAATAAATGCTTTATTGTCTCCTCAGCTTCCCACATCCTTAACAAATTGTATCAATATACATTTCTCTCTTCTTCATTTCCATGTTGATAGGAAAAGATCCAGAATAACACTTCAACAAGAAGTATTTTAGTTTATAACCTTTTACTTTTATCTTCCAGCTTTATTGTGTAACCTTTTTGTCTTACACAGCAGACTCACTCCACTCAGGTCTATCTAGTCTTCTAGTTTTATCTGGTATGCTTTTGGAGTAAGTATTTGTCACTAGACATGGCCCAGGGTCGCCCTGTGACCCGGCTCAGAATCGGCCCTAATATAATGGTTTTTGAACCGGACCCTTAGCCTATAAGGGCCGGTTCAGGGTCGATTAATTTTTTGCCTTTTTGACCTGCCGGTCCAGAAAATAGATTACCTCCGCAATAATATGTTGTTGAACACGTAAGTGGAATTCCTGATAAGTGGTCAACTTGTTTTGACAGAGCGACCATCGGAACAACGAAACCGAGCGAAGATAGGTGTAGGCAGAGATAAGGAGAGTCTCAGGGTGGCAACGCTCCAAATTTTGAGGCCGAGCATTAAACTAGGCGATATAGTCCCTTAGGCTTTCATTGACCTACTGAACGATGTTCGCGATGGACTATCTTGGGATCATGCATACTTGCGATCCCATAAAGTGCATCTGAAATGCCGATCGCGGTTGATCCTAGTTCTGAATAGACTTTGGGGGTAGAGACTGATACCAACGTTGTGCTTTGAGTCCCAAAGTAAGAGAGAATTTTCAACAACGAAAAGCATCGTTGGCGCCGTGAAAATCCATCCAGGACATGTATTCTTCCAAATGGGCATCGAGATCAGTGTCACCATGATAGAGACCGATTTGGGGAACCTTGGTCTTGTTAGGGAGGATCTACGTCAATATATGTAAAGAATGTGGAGAAGTAGGGTTGGAGGAAGCACCTTCAGGAGATGAGAGGGGGTTAGAGGTGACCCAATCTGTTTCTAGTGTCTACCGTGCTTCGAGTTCGGCGATCTTGTTTTTTCGTGCGGCGATCTCTTTAGCTTCTTTCTGAAGGATTCTCCAGGTGATTTGGTGACGGAGATCTTCATGTTTATTTCCAAATCCGTTAAATACCAATTGAAGGTTTTAACTCATGTGAGCATGGCGATCGTCCATACTTTCACGATCTTTGGGATTGTTAGGATGCTCGGGAAGTTTCTTTTCTTTTTCCTTGTCGAGGGTCCCAACCTTTTCTTGCGATTGGCCTCCTGAAATTGGAGATTTTGTGTTTGGCCAGGATTTTGATGAGTGGTGTGTAGATTAGTTTTTTCAAGAGGATTATTGTGCAATATTTGGAAAAACAGGTCAGTGGGGCATTTGACAAAGGCAAGATTGTGAATTATATCGACAACATCAGGATGGGGAGGAGTGTTGTCCTCAGGTTGGAGTTAGGTAGGACTTGAAGAGTGAGACATGGTGAGATTTGATTGTCACAAGGTGGATTCACCGAAATAAGTGATTGGGTCTCATTCTAGTGTCAATTTGTTTACGAGCGATCGCCAACGTTTCTTAATTAATTATAAGATTAAGGATAGATGAATAATGATTAGGTAAGTATTTGATGTGTATTAGGTGGGTGAGTACAATAAAATGAAAAAGAAATAGCACACGATTTCGTCGATTTGCTGGGAAATCGACGAGGATAATGGTTCTCTGAATAAAATGAGTAGTGGATGGTTATTGTTACAATGATAGCTACAGAGCAAGCTTGTGTATGCTAGTGTATGGGTTTAGCTTGACTTAGCTTGTTCAACTTGTTCTGAAATGAGGTGTCAATGGGTTACCTTTATACAAGAAAAAAGTAAAGTGTAATGATGATTATGTGCCACCTCGATTGGCTAAGAGGAGGACGCGTGATGTCATGCAAGAGTTCATCTTTTGAAGAAGGGTCGTCTTTTTGCAGGTCTGCAGGAAAGACCGGTTTGGACGGCGAGATGAGACCCTTTGGGTGGTTGTGTCACCATATTCAGCGGTTTTACTCGTTTAGCATGTCATAGTGCATTCATATTTCGCAGAACGATCGGTTATTGACAATTGGTGGAATTGACAACTGTAGATAAGGGTGACCGTGTAATCGACTGATCGTCTTTTCACTGTTGGACCTATCTTACTAGTGTCCTTGGACCTTGTTGAATGATATGATGTAGCGATAATGGGCCAATTTTTTCGTCATGAGTTTCTGAAGAGGCGTTGTAGATATACACAACAATATTTATAAATATTTTTAAATAAAATGAAAATAATTATTCAGATACATCGCACATGTAAATATTATTATTATATTTATTACTTTAGACGTCTGAATGCTTTAAACACCTAATAGTTTAATAAACAATATGTTTACATAAAAAAAAATGTTACTTAAAATTAAAATACTTTATAATATTTAAAAATATCATTATAGTAAATACCCGTCCAAACTACTGCTCGACCAGTATACACCATTGAACTTGGAGATTAAAGGGTGTTCCATAAAATATTGAACTGAGGATACAAGGACACACCAAAAGATGAAATGCAATCGCGCAATCGAATACAAATCTTTATTCCATAAAACTCGAGACTTGGCCACACCATTTTGGTCAAAACATACCAAAAGGAAATTACCAGCTCAAACAAACCATAAACCAAGCACACACACACACAAACGATATCCAAATCGCATTTATTTTAAGACTTATATATAGAATATTATTATTATTAGATGGTGTGCTTGGCTTCATCTTGTAGTGTAGCTTCTTCTTAGTTGACGAGAAGAAAAGCATCCACAAGGGTGCAGATTGATATCACAAGGGGAACATAGAGCTCCGGAGGTGGGGTCAAAATAGTCTTTTTCTCAAAGGCAAAAGTCCACGTGGCAAATCCTTCCCCAACAGTGAGCGTGACCTTGAAGCTTTTGTACAGTAACAAAAGATCACCTTCCAAAACTGCGAATGTGATGGATTTTTCCCCATCGCTTATTGCCTCTATTTTCACTGTGGCACTCAATGGAATCCCACCTGTATTTCGTGTTTAAGAGAACCAAAAATAGACACAAAATAATAAAATAAAATGAATGATAAATATAAAATTAAGCAAGATGTACTAATTAATTAATTACGGAAGTAAATTATTCGAGCTTAAAAGATAAACGAGCATGAAATGAACCTAACTTTTACCAAATTCAATATAAAGTACAAAGTTCCCTTTTTTTATTTTTAACAACAATTAACTGATCAACTTATGTGGATTCCATGCACAAGCCCGAACTATATGTTTCAAATCTATTAAATTTGAACTGAATTTTATGAAATGAAGAGAAATGACTAGATTTTTTTAAGTGTAGCTTCGTGGAAATTTTAAAAATTAAGGAACTATAATAAAGTCAACTAGGACCAAAACTGAGAATTAATGCTCTTAAATTATTTTACTAAATATTACGTCAGAAAAAATTATTATAGAGTAATAAAGATAGTCTGACCAAGAATATACTTCCAGCGCTTGACACAGCCAACCTTTCCTTCTTCTCCTTCAATAACATCCACGCCGGTAACGAATGCCGGACACACATTGACGAGATTGTTCATATTCAGCTTAAAAAAATTGAAGAATTTATCAGCTGCACATGTTATTGCTGATTTGGTCACAAGTGTATCCACAGTGTTTGCCATTGCAAATAATTAATTTATTATTATTATTTTGATTTTGGTACGATTATTTCCGAACGCGATTCACATGGATTTATAGCTGCGATCTTGAAGGGGAAAAATAATATATTTAATTGTACACTTGGTTTTGCTGTTTCAATGATGTAACCGTACAACCAGAACATGCCCATTATTGGGTTAATTATTGAGATAATTAATGAGACCTTGCTGGCATAGTGGCATATCTCAGTTGATGATTCGATATAATTATTTGTAGTAATTCAATGGTTTATATATTTAATTTTTATTATAATTTGTATTCACGAGTTATAATTTGTAGAACTTCTCAAATGTAAAAGTTCTCAAATATGTGCAAGATATATAATTAAAAACATTGTAAATCAAAATTACCTAATAATTTATTAACTTATTTATACAGTAATTTCATAAATATCAAATTTATCATCATTCAAATAATAAATATACAATTCTAGTCAACTTTAAATTAATCAAGCTAAATATTTCTCCATATATAAAAATTTGGAGTTTTTATATTATTCCTTCTTAAATATAAAAATTTAGAGTTTTATATTAATTATTAAAGAGCTAATTCCTTCATATATATGACAAGATTAGTACTTCACAAAAGAATTTATTAATTAGCATTAGCCCAAGCAGATTGGCCAAGTCAGGCTCTAACCTTTTTTTCTTTTTTTTTTTGGTACAATAGTCAGGCTCTAACTTTAACTCAGACAAATCACCCATATAAGAGATGTATAGCGTAAANATATATATATATATATATATATATATATATAGATATATAGATATATATAATCAAATATCTGAATTATTGTTAGCAACGTGAATCATATGGATCCACATTACTAATTTTATCATCTATTTCATTTTTTCTAATTTCCAGCTAATATCATATGGATCCAAATTTTAAATATTACCTCAATTCTGAAAATTTGTCGAACTCTGAAAATTTTTAGAATTTCGATGTCACTTGTAAGAATTTTTATTTCTTTTGATAATGCTAGTGTTAATACTGCATCTATACCCGACCTTAATGGAATTTGTCGTCTCCTTTGTGGGGGAAAATATTTTCAAATTCGGTATACGTGTCATGTCATTAATTTTTGTGTTCAAGTGGGTTATCATGTTTTGAAAGAGACAGTAACGCCCACTAAGAATATCATTACTTATTTACATAAACGTCCGCAAGATATGTGAAAAACTTTAGTCCTGGGCCCGTCGCTTTCTTGATAACGGCCTATTTAAATACCTATATCCCTGGTAAAATAAACTCCAAATAAGTAAACGTCCGCAAGATGTGAAAGATTGGGAAAGTATTGTTAGGAACTATGTTTTACACCTAAAAAATTCCAACCGTATATTCCTACCAGTTGGAACTCAACTTAGAAATTATTATTGAAACTGTATACATTTTCTCATCAATTTGAGGAATTTTTTAGTAGTTCCCATTATAAGGATGATTGTGATGTCACCGTTACCACCCAAGATTGGGTAAATTTCCACACACTTATGCAATTTTTAGAAAAATTTCAAGATGCTACTAACGTACTTTTTTGTGTTTACTATCCTACTGCTCAACTTGTTGTAAGTCAATATGTAGCTATAATGTGGGGTTTTAGAGATATTTTTACTAATGATCCTGACTTACATGGCGAACTTATGTGGATTCCATATATCCATGCACATGCCCGAACTATATGTTTCCATTGTGGATATTAAATATGAACTGAGTTTTTCGGAAGGAAGAGAAATTACTTTATTAAAGATTAATTTAACTTTTAAGTGTAGCAATTAGTGGAATTTTTAAATTTTTTTTTATGTACAGAACACTTCATCAAACGTACGTTATGCAACTAAGTAAAGACTGTCGGACATACTTTGACGAGATCGTTCATGTTGACCTTAAAAAAATTGTAGAATTTATCAGCTGCACATGTAATTGGTGCCTTGACCACAAGGGTATCCACAGTGTTTGCCATTGCAAATAATTGAAATGGAGTTTATAACTAATTATTATTATTATTATTATTTTGACTTTTGGTACGATTATTTTCCAACGCGATTCACATGGATTTATAGTTGCGATTGTGTAGGGGAAAATAATAATAATCAATTGTACACTTGGTTTTGCTGTTTCAATGATGTAACCTTACAACCAGAACATGTCCATTATTGGGTTAATTAATGAGATAATTAATGAGACCCTGCAGGTATATCTCAGTTAATGATTCGATCTAAATATTTAACTTGTAGTAATTGAATGGTTTATACTACTCATGGTTTATAGATTATACTCATATATTATCCTTAATTTTCCCTATGTACGCCATGCATTGTTTCTTTTATAAGATAAAAGTTTATTTAGGACTGACCAACAAACTCGTCTGGAACAATTTCGACCACGCTTGAAAATATAATTTTGGGATTCCAATTATCTTGCTTCGTAGAGGATAAATAGTGCAGAACGAATCGAACTCAATATTTTACTTTTGACTTTTTAATTTCCTTCTTTTCTTTAATTTCTTTTCATTTTATTTAAATTGATTGTGAGTCATCAATTATATAATTTGTTCGGATAATGTCTCTTGTTCTATTTTTCTAAGAGCATCCACATTCATGTCTATTCATTCAAACACAAATTATATTTTTTTTCATTCAAATTATGTTCACATCATTATTTCACTAGTGTAGATTATGTGCGATGCACGAGGTGCACAGTTTTAAGGTTATTTACCTATTTTATTATTATATTTGTGAATAAAAAATAAATAAATAGAATAAAAAATATTATTATATATTATTAAAATTCTCCTTGTAGACAATATTTTTTGCCTTGTAGGAACGCCATCCTCCCACAAACTAATATTTTCAAGCTCTTTCGATTAGTCACACGGGAAACAACTACATACAATTGGCTGTAACTGAACACCGACTTCTTCAAGAACATGTCAACATGTGGTAAAGGCTGACCCTGACTCTTGTTAATTGTCATGGTATAAGAAACCATTTGGGGAAACTGTCTCCGTTTAAATTTTAAAGGTACTACAAAGTCGAAAGGTGTTTGTAATCTGAGGTATCAACACATTCTTTCCTGCATTAGATCAAGTCAATACCTTACATTCAAGTACACGAGTGGAGAGCTTTGTGACAAACAATCCTGTACCTTACATTCAAGCACATGAGCACCAAAGTTATTATAATAAACTTCAAATATATTAATGTTAATGTTCGTATTAGTATTATTATTTATATAAGAACACGAATTGCAATGAAAATAAATGAAACTCAACTCCTCATCATGAAATAGGATTTCCATATAATTTTTATATTCAGTGCAACAATTATTCGAATTACCCCCAGCATAAAACATGCTTTATCGGTTCTTGAAACTTGCTTTGGCAAACCGAATTTGCACTTCATGTTGAAAGTATTGTAATTGTCTAAAAGTAGAATTAGAAAATAATATTGAGCATTTAAGTTATACATGATTTGTCTATCAGTTTATAGAGTTAGTAAAAGGCTTAATTGAATTAAATTTTAAAAATTTTAATTTGAAAATATTGTAGAAAGGCAACTTATGGTCTAGAAATTGCATCAATTTAATTAATTTGTAAATATTATTTATTTATTTTAAATTATAATGATTTAATATTTAATATTATGATTAATTTGAAAAAAAATATTTATATATGCTGCAATGTTCTTCATTTACAGTGCTAACACGTTTTCTTGAGTAGATGTGGAAAAAAACCTATTTCTTTGTTAATAAAATTTCTGACTATTGAAAGATATATACACACATTTCTGTATGCCTTTTTTTGGCAAAAAAATCAATTTATTTGGAAATAAATTTTTTGTATATTGCAAAGTAATATCTCAGCACACTTTTTTATTTGTAAATTAGTATCTATCACATATTTGGCAAAATAAATCTTTATGTATAGCTTGGTTATTTTGAATATCTTGAGATACATATAAAATATAAATTTGAATGTTATTGTGTTTTGTATATGTATTAGTTCGATGTCTATATATAATAAATATTGATTTCAGTAGATAAAAATTTTATTTAAAGTTCATTTTCTTATTTTCAGAACTTTCATACAAATTGTATTGATTACATTCTACACATTTTTTAAAGTAAAAGATCGAAGTAATCTTTAGAATTGATTATATAAGTATAGATATCGAATACTAACATCACTTTACACATAACTAAATAAATTTAATATTTTTTATGAATATTTATTAGTTACATTTTTATTTATGGTCATTTGCATTTTTATTGTGAAAAAAATTATAATAAATAAAAAATTTAGAAAAAAAATATAAGATATATTTAATTCATAATTTTTTTAAATAAAAAATACATAATATTGGATAAACAATTCGAATTACTAAAGTTAAATATCTTAAAAGTTCTATAGTATTCTTGACAGATGTGTGAAATTATCTAAAATAACACCTAAACTGTTTTACGCTATTATTTATATATAGGCACAACGTGAAATTTAATTTTTAGTAAATTTACAAATCAAATTTCTAACTAAGCTATGTATTATTTATTATTTAAATTTAAATCATGATAATATTCACAAGATAGATGTTATCGGCATATATATTCAAATTTGAATTTTTATATTCAGGAATTAAGTCATTAACATCAGTGGTTTCATGAGATAAAATTTAAGTGACATGTTGGCATCCCATATTTTAAAATTTAAAATTTAAGTGACATAGTGTGAAGAATAAAAATGTTATCCCATATTTTTAGGGCTAATGAGTGGAGATTTTATCACTTTAAATCAGTTTATATGGCACGACTTGAGACAAATTTGAGGGATTCACATTCTATAAAATTTTCAAAATTTCCTTTTTAGCATTATTTAGTTAATTTTTCTTTTTTCTAATTAGATGATATTAGAATTATAGTATAGTTCTTAGTACATAACTAGTGCATGGCCCGTGCGATGCACGGGAAAATAATATTACGATTGTATTATAAATTAAATATATAAATAATATTAATCATAATTTATCCATTGTTTTTAAATTAAACCGGGTTGCACACAGTCCGACCGGATGGATCAAGAACCGGTTTATAATCAGTCTAGTTCGCTTGAATAAAATATTTGCTCTGGAATCCGTCAACACCAGTCGGTTAGACTGGTAGGATCAATACGATTTTCTAAAAAAATTTTGTTGTATTTAAAATTATTTTAAATAAAATTACATATTTAAATAAAATAGAGATTTATATATTATTTATCAATTAGTATAAACATTTGAATTTATAAATTGTTTAGATATCTAAGTAACACATTTTATTTAAATTTATTACAAAAGTACTATATATATATGTATATATATATATATATTAAAATGTTTATAAATTAAAATCTGAACAAACCACAAATGATTTAATAAAATAGCTTGATCGTTTCGATGACGGTCCAGTTCTAAAAATCTTATATTTACTGTACATTAATAAAAATTATAATAAAATATTATTTAATTCACATAAATATTAACAAAATGATATATAAATATTCATAAATCATTAAACATGTTGTCATAAAAGTATTGTTAATACGATTATTTGAAGTTTGGACTACATTACATTCATGTAATAACATATTTTCAATATAAAACTTATATTTAGGTTCAATAATCGATTTGATGTGGTCGAACTGTTACATACCTTAGTCACCTGGGACCAACCAAGTTGTGTCAAATTTTTTGACTATTTTAATTATCACCGAAAAGTAATTCAATCAACCTGGGCAGTACCCTAATTCAATCACCAGATTGATCCGAAGAAATTTTCTTATTTTCTTTAAATATATTTAATTTTATGAAATAAAAATATTTTATGACATATAATAAATGTCTACACCAAATGATAGTATATTAAGATTATATATTATATATCTAAAGATGAATTAATTATTTTTACTATATGCATATTAATTAAAAATAAACATAGTAATTTAAAAAAAATTAAGATTAATTGATTGATTATGCAATTTAAATAATATTTTTTTGCGTTCAATATGTTTTTTTAACGGCAGAAATATAAAAATCGAGATTCTAAAACTTTTGTTATATTTTGAATTGAGATTTTATAAATATAGAGACCGAGATTTTAATGTTGTTCGTTGTTTCTAAGAAAAAAAATAAAAATAAAAACATACACATTTAATAAATCTTAACCGAATTTTTTAAATAATAAAATAAACTAAAACTCGAAATTTAAGGTAACATTTAATGTTGTATGATTTTTAAAGAAAAAAAAATAAGAAAAGTAATAAAACTTACTATATATAGGTTGCATTAAATTCTGACTTATTTTTTTGCTACTATTTTTGGTAAATGCTAATTCTTATTATATATATATAGATTAATTGAATATATTTTAGAGTAAGAATTGATTAGATATCATTTTATAGTAAGATAATTACCACATGCTAATTTTAAAGTAACTGCATTATATGAAGAATAAATAAGGAAGAAAATAATAATTATGCTTTTTTTTTTTT
>BKCP01002336.1:1097336-1118120 GCA_008636005.1 Striga asiatica
AAAACCTATTTAATAAAACCTCTAAAATTTTCCCTCCATTTTCGGTTACAAAATTTATCATTAATGTTTTTTACTTCTCACATTAATACATCCTATTGAGTGTAATTATGTATTTTTCTATTATATTATATAATAATTAATGCTAATACCAACTAATAATAATTCACTATAAATATAAATTGCATAATTATAAACAATTGTTTCAAGTTATTTATTTTAACATCAATATTTTCTTTTTCTTTTGTATCTCATGAAAAAATTTCTTTAAAAACAATTAGTAAATTGTTTTAATAGCATAGTCAAATAACTTTATAATCTTATAAAAAATTGGTTTTGTAATAATAATAATAATAATAATAATAATAATAATAATAATAATAATAATAATAATCATACTAATCAAATTGCTATTATCTAAAGATAATAAACATTTGTTCATAATAATAAACAATCATTAGTTTATTTTTCCTAATGATTAAATTTTAAAAATGTAATATGTTCATTATCCAAAATTTTAATATGAAATTCTCAAATATTACTTATATATTTTATGTACATCTGTACATATGCACAACATATTTACTAGTAGATTTAATTTTGGAGTTCTTATTTAGAATTAAGGAACACGAAAAATAACATAATCAAATATTATTAATTGATAATAGTTTTAATTCACTTCTCTTACTTATACCGTATTACAGTATATTATTTGGATTCCTAAATAAATGATGATAAAGTTAAAAAATTGTGCCAAATATTGTAATGTATACTATTTTAAAGTTGTAATTTTATTAATTTTTAGTTACGTCCAAATTATTTTAATATTTTGTAATTTAATAAAGTATGTTATAAATATTTTGAATTTTTTTCTAATCTAATAAATCATACAACAGTTCGACACCATTTGATTTATCATTATAATTTATAACAATACGCATATAAATATTATTTTTTTTCTAAGCTAACAATTACATCGTTATTCGATGGATGACTTATTGTCTTATCATTATACTTTATGACTATATTTTTATCTTCCTAAGTTAATAGCATACATGTTCGACAGATGATCCATTGGTTTGTCGTCATAGTTTGTAACAATATATATATATATATATATATATATATATATATATATATGTATATATGTTTGCGCTCCAATGAGAATGGTGCTCAGTGAAAGAAAGAAGAATAAATCTTAGCCATCAAATCGACAGATGATCCAACAGCTAAAAAAAGTCAAATCTTACACTCATTTAGGGTAATTAGATATTACAATTGCACATCCAACCAACCCACCTCCCAGTGGGTCCCACGCCACATCACCACTCACACATCACACACACAAAACACACATACAACACACGCACACACACATACACTGCACACACACACACACACACACGTTTTGAACGTAACCCTCCCCATGGCGCCGCACAGAACCGCCCAAGTCAGTCGGTCGCCGTCGCCGCCTGCGAACACCTACATCGCCGCCTGTGAACACCTATATTGCCGCATGCTACCACCTGCATCGCTGCCTCCGCCGCTAGAAAGCATAGTCATCGTCGCCTCTGATTTCCAGATCGCCGCTATTTATGTCGTCAGTGGCTCTGTCGGGCAACATGACGGCACTGTCGGTCCTGCCGCCATCGCGCCTCCCTCACCACGGCTGACAAAAAAATAAGCCATTACAAAATTCATTCCCCCATCAATCTCACAGGGAGTGGCGGGCTGGAAGTCCATTTTGCACAGTCGATTTCGCCGCTATATGTGACGGATCCCGGGGAGAATCTCACGTTGAATGGCAAGGCTCAAAGTCGATTGTCGATTGACCGAGAACGACGTTGACGAGAATCATGAAGTGATGACGGGTATTGTATTTTGGACATAGGGACCTCATTCGAAAAATTCGGTTATTTCTGTTGTTCAATTCGGTCAATGAACAACCCTAAGCGCGGTGTCATATTGGTTGAATTGAGAAATTTAGATGTAGACGGATGCAATTCTATAATTTCATAAAAAAAAAAAAATATTACGTAACTTTTTAATGTCCATGTCATCAGGCAGTATTGTACATCTTATGTAACATTATTGTGCATTCAATTATTATGCATTTTTTCTTTTCACTAAATTATAAAAATGGCCCATGTATTAAAGTGAAAATGTATTAAAGATTAATTAATTACATATAAGTCCCCTAACTATATCAAATATTCAAAAACCACCCCAAATCTTACAACATGTTCATAGAAAAAAAAAATTAAAAGAATCCCCGTCAGCCACCGCCGCGACCATCCTGCCGGACCCGTCACTGCCACTACAGCCGCCACCGCATACATCCTCTCCTCCCATGCCATGTCCTCGACTCCTTCTGCAACCCGAAAAAGAATTCCAAAAGTCCATGCTAACGCATTTCGCCGGAGCAGACAACAACAAACTCGGTACGATGGGACGCCAACAATGTTGTCGTCGAGACTGGGGCGGCACTGAGGAGGTTGGTGGGAGGACTCCACCGAGACTGGTAACCGACATCCTAGTCGTCGCCTTTCTGCCAGAGTCTCTTATGCCGCGGCATTCTCTAGTGGGGGCAATGGAGGCATGGCGGCGGCGCGTTTTCGGGCTCGTGAAGGTAGGCGGAGGATGAGTGAGCAGGGGCAGAGCCATTAAAGGACCAGTGTGGGCCTAGGCCCACACTGAATTTTTCGAATACTACTTAGGATTATATATAAATTAATTAATGAATAATTTAATTTGCATTATGCAGGTGTATTTGAGAAGATATAATTCTCTTCAAATTATAAAATGACATATAGCATTTTGTTTATCCATCATTAATTACTTTTTATTTTTATTTTTAAGCATCATCACTATTTATCCTATTTTGCTTAAATTTGAACTTAATATATAATTATTAATTACTTAATATGACTTAGGTATGAAGACTCAAAATTTGTAGTTAATTAATATTTCACGTACATATACAAGTTTCCATGAAAATAACTCTAAATTATATTTATGATTAATAGTTAATCTACTTTTTAAAAAACTTAAAGAAAATAAAAGGAGAAACATTGGTTGGATATATGACTTTTTTCTTTTCTTTCCATTCTCAAGATTTATCATGTTGGAACTAAGAAAACAATAAAAAGAAAATTCTAAAAATAATATTTATTTCATCCCACCTTTTTATCTACATAACAGAATTAAAACATAATAAATTCATATTATTTAATACTTTCTAATAATACTATTATTAATTATTAACATATTTTCATTTGTTGATCATTACATTTTTATCTTGTTTTCATTCACAATTTCAAATCTATCTCACATTCTTATCTCTATTTTTAGATGAGACAAGATTTAAAAAAAACAATTATATACAATCGCAACCTATAATTTCATTTTATGATTCGCGTAGTTAGTTACATAAACAACTGAGGCCCCCACTCATGCAAATTTCTAGATCCGCCCCTGTGAGTGAGATGGCGGTAGTGGTAGGGGCACGGTGGTTGGCCGGTGAAGATAGGTGGAGGAGGACTGAGATGGAGGTAGTGGCGGAGACGCGGCGGCGGCACAGCGAAGACACGTTGAGTCACGGCGGAGGACTGCGTGTGTACGTGTGTGTGTGTGTGTGTGTGTGTGTGTGTATCTATGTATGTGTGCTTGCGCGTAGTGTGTGTTTGTGTGTGAGATAGATATTAAGGTTGGTGGTTGGGGTGGGACCTGTTGGTGAGTTGTCATTGATATAATATCAAATTTACCCTTAATTAGTGGTAAATGAGATATATTTGACCATCAAATATCCATTTATTTACGAGACTGCCACTCTATGTTTGACCATATTTACTAAAATTTGACTTCATCATAACCACTAAAATAATGGTTCCATTGGTACAATTCCATTCTTATTTCTTTCACTATCTACCATTCTCATGTAATCCAATCGCTCTATATATATTCTAAAGTTATAATTTTAATAACAGTTTGATAGATGATTCATTGGTTAATATAATTTACAACTAAACATGTTAAATATATTTTAATCCTTCATAATCGAAAACCATACAGTTTAGTTCGACAATTGACCCATTGTTTTATCATTTTAATTTTACATATATTGATCCTTGAATAAGTCTTACTTATATTTTTATACTTTTAGCATTTTTTTTTAAAATCCATGAATGATAACCATACAAATTACTATTTTAAATTATTTTATATGAAATATTCACTATACATACATTTATGTTTCGTTATATAAACAACTTGGGACTAATTTCTTATTTGTAAATTAATATTAAATAACATATTTAATTTCATTTTTAATATATATTAACTTATAATTAAACTTATTAATACTAATAGTTACTTTTTATTTATACCTAAAATATACGTGTCAAATGGAAGATCCTAAACTGAAACATAATTTAATATGATATATAAAAAAAATGGATAAAAATAAACATATTATTAAGATTTTAAAAATAAATAACATTAATGCTTAGTAAAAAGAATGGAACTGTAAAAGCAGACAACATATGGAAACTAAATAGGAAAAAAAGAATCGTAGTTAGGAAATTTTGTTTGATAGAAAATGTGGTCAGAATAATTATTAGATGTGAAAACAACAAAAAACGGGCGAAGATTGACTAGCCATGCATTATGCCTAATTACATGGTCCGCATGAGAATGGTGTGTTAATTATCCAACTCAATTGGTGCATGTCAAGTCAGCCGAATTAGAATTTAGAAGGCAAGGACGTGTTCGACCACAGCCCAACTAATAAAAAGTTAGTAAAGGCACAATGGTCATTTGACAATGAAGGATTGAAATGCATAGTTCATCTTATTCATATGCACGACATACGACACAACTTTTTCGCCATAGTTGTTCGATGCCACCTCACCACCGGACCAAATCACCATCGTAGCTCCAACCAAACCACCGTTCGCCGCCCTAACCGCCGAACACTAGGGTAGAGTGTTGCTACTCAAAAGCATACCACTGACTGTAACTTTGAACAATCATTGGAGCACTAACCACTCGGACAACCATTTTTTATCACCAGGAGTGGCCTGAGAAGCCAAAAAAGTGACCAGGTTCTGTTCTTCACGGTGAAAATTGAGATTTTGAAGTTCAAAAGCCACATGAGTCGAATTATCTAAGGAACATTAAGGCGAACATTTTTGGAAGAGTTTTTCAAGTTTTTGGAGACTTTTGAAGGCTAAGAACACCAAATGAGCCAAAAAGTCGGGAATGAAGAGATCCAAAATTCCAGATAAGCTTTTTTTTTCCTTCTTCTTTTCTATTTTAAGACTCATGCTTTGTTAGTATATTTTTTTTTTTATAAGCATGTGCTTATGTTTATCTTAGATTCTAGGGGTTGTTAGTACTCGGATTGGTGATATAGTTTTTATTCGGTTCATTCATGTTTATCTTTCGTTTAAAAAATTCTTGTACTTATTTTAATTGTATGAGTAGATGACCACTATGAGTACATATTTGTGATCTATTTGAGATCCTGAGTAGATAATTGGTTGCTATGAAAAATTTATAATGTGAGAGAATAAATAGACCGATATGTTGACAGGACCTTACAATAGAACGAAAATGATCTTGCGAGAGAACGAAAATCCTAGGAACTGATGGAGTTAGTTGTTTATCTTGAGACCCATAATAATAGATAGAAATTAATATCCAATTTAACTTGTTCGATAGAATGATTAAATTAATTTAGCGATTATCTATAGACTGGTAAAATTAAATAAATTTTGGATGAATTAGTTTCTAGAAAAGGATACCCTAGAATCTACTTTTCATATCCATTTTATTCCATAATTTTCTACGAGCTTTTATTTGTTAGATTTATTCTGAACAAGTTTGTAATTCATAATTAACTCAATTTTATAATTTTTGTTAGATCTACACACTTGTGTATAGCAAAAATAAGTAACGAACGTATGTTCTTTAGGAAACCAATATTGTAGTCTCAGCCACGACCAACTTTTAGTGGGGTGTATTCGTTTGAAATTTCGAGTGACATTTTAAGAAATTTTTAGATTTGAGATTTTTTAAGATTTTCATATTTTGAAAGAATCACGTGAAATCTTAAGTTCTTATGCTTGAAGGTGGGATTTTGAGAGGGATTTCGTACATGATTTTTTCTTTAAAAAGGCCAATAAAATATTAAAAAATCTCAACATATCTAGTCTCAAACAAGTTAAATACCTTAAGATTTTAAAGTTCCAAATACATATCCTAAGACTTTTAAAAATTATAAAAGGTCTAAATTGTATAACAGAATTTCTGAAGTCTTTAAAAATTTCAATTGAATGCCCCTTTAATTTCAATCCGCTATAACTAATAAAAAGAGTTTTTATAACTTTTCTATTGTCGAATAATTTTATATTTATAAAACTGATGAATAAATGTAATCTACCGTCATTAAGTTTCAACTTTTAGAAGTCCAAGCGTATAAAATTTAATTGGGGAAGAATATAATGAAATTTGATTTCTTATCTAAATATAACAATAACAATATACGGTGCCTATAATTTGCTATAATTCTCTAGCTAGTAGTATCAACAGAATCCTTGTAACACCAACCATAAACGCGTTGCTTCATAGGCATCAATCTTTTAATTTTAATTATAATATTAATAACAAAAATAAAAAAATACGCGTTGTTGATGATAGTAACTACCGAGTCAAATTATTCAAGCCAATAATAATCACATCAAAAGCAAAAAAAGCATGATTCGTTCAAACCGCCACATTCAACGCCAGAAAACCGTACCAAAGTTTTTCACCCGTGAATTTTTCATCCGCCATTGGCAACATCAATTTCCCTTCACGCTTTTTAAATGAAAAATAAAATCTGCTAAACACTATACACATAACTAGAAACTTAAAACTAAACCGAAATTTCACCTAATCCAAATCAGTCAGCTGAATTATCGATAGGAATTTTACTTTTTTTTTTCCAAAAAAAAAAAGGAAGAAAGCGATTAAAAGGAGAGATAGAAACAGGACTCTGTATCATCATAATCATGTGGAGCTCCTAGTCATCATCTTTTTGAACTCCTTGAAATTGACACAGCCGTCGCCGTCGGCGTCAACGTTGCTGATCATCCGGCGGCAGTCCTTGAGCGAGCACTTCTCCCCCAGACAACGCAGAACCGCGTGCAGCTCATTCGCGGAGATCTTCCCGTTCTTGTCCTGGTCGTACAGATCGAACGCCTCCTTCAACTCCTTGTTGTCGACCTCGGCGCCGTCGCCGGCGCCGCCACCGCAGTGGAAGGCCTTAAATTCCTTCAGATCGATGAATCCGTCGCCGTCGGTGTCGAGCTCCGACATTATCCGCGCCACCTCGTCGGCCGGAGTCTCGGAGCCGAGGCCGTTGAGTATGGCGCCGAGTTCGGTGAGCGAGATCTGGCCGTCGCCGTTGCTGTCGAACTTCCTGAAGATCCTCTCGACTTCCTCCTCCACGGTTAGCTGGATCACAGTCGGATTTTTCGCCATTGATGAAAGAGAAAGAGGGTTAACTTTGAGTGTGGAGAGGAAAAGGCGAGAGATATAGAGAGAAAAGGGTCTCTGTTTACTTCTCTCTATTTTCCTTCTTTTTCTCTTTCCCTTTAGTAATTGAAGAGTAATTGACGGGTATTTATAGGGAGACGTCAACGCGTTTTTAAATACGCGTAGAGTTAAGTATAAGCAACTGTACAGAAAATATCTCTTCTTTTTTCCTTTTCTACATTTTCGTTTTTTATTTATTTGTTTTATAATTTCCACTACTACATAACAGTATTATTGGAATCATATTATTTGAATAACAACTCACTTATTCCGTCAAACTTTTGATGGTAGGTTGCTATGGGAATGTCATGTGTGATCTTGAAATCAAGGGCTTTTGAATAAATTTATTGAAATATAACGTCATGGTAATGAGATGGAATAGGAGACTTTACATTTAAATGGGGAGTTGAAATGTTGAATGAATTATTGTAATTAAGAACACATTCTTTATTGAATAAATATTATTGAAGAAAATAAAACGCAAGAGAGAAAAAATATACTTGACTGATTTAGGACAAATGTGCAAAAAAGTTTTAATAAACTTCCTCAGTGCAATTTCTATAATATCGAAATTAGATAAGAATCTAAGGGTGTGTTTGTATATTAAATAATATCAACCAATTATTTTTACCCATCATATCAACTTAAATTTACTCTTCATCTATCAACATAATTTTAATTAATTATCATTTCATATAATCCTTCTCCTACTTTTACATCAAATTAATTTTAATTATTTTATTTTAAATATTATTTTAATATTAAATTAAAATTTCATCAATAACTAATTATACTACTTTTTTATCAATAACTAATTTTAATATTAAATTAAAATTTCATCAATAACTCTAATTAGTGAAAAAAATTCATTTTGAGCAATACATTACAAACACGCCCTAAAACGTGAATATAAAATTGACCCATATATAATTAAGAAAAAAAACCAGGAAGTTTGACGACTGTGACGTGTACCTATAACTATAAGGGAACAGTTAAACCGGGTTCACAAATGTGTGGTGGGTTAGCGATACGATAACGACAGGGAATGGGCCTACAGAGTGTAGAAATACTTGGCTATGGGCTAGAATATATAACCAACCAATTCTTTTTAAAAAAATAATAATAATAAATAAAACTCCATAAAAATAAGATGAGTAGAATTCCATTAAAGCTAGATTTCTTCCGAAAGCTAATCTATTAAAATAAGAAAATAAATATTAAAAAATAGATTTTATATTCCATTAAAAAATAAAAATAGTAGTTATGTAATGATAGTTATGTAATGAGGAGAATCGTCTTTTTTTTCATGATTGAGAATTGATAATTCAGATGGAGAAAAAAAAAAAAAATTAATTTGCAGAAAACCATCAACATTCGAAGAAGAAATAATTTGGAAGAAGAAAGGAAGGAACATGCGGTTGCAACATATGAAAAACGTCGTCGTGACGCTTTCCATGTCGAAGGAAGAATTTCGGCAGTGCACGGGTGATGTCAATCTGGTGGCGGAGAAGGCAGACGTGTTTATCCGTGAGCTGTTCGGCCAAATTGAGACGGTCAAGGCGGTGCACTGGTGATGAAGAATGATTTTTTGAATTATTTTTATTTCTTTTTTTTTTTTTTCACCACACTCAAACCTAAACTAAATCCTTCTCTAACCTCTAGCCAATTCCTCCATAACCAAGAATCTCCACTTTCAGCTCACACCTCACTCAGTTTTTTGTTATACAGATACCTCACTTTCATAACCCTACTCATCAAAAGATTAGGCCTAGTTAAAACCCTCCAAAGCTGCTTCATAATCAAGACATCATTAAAAACTCTCGAGTCTTTAAAACCTAACCCTCTCTGAGCCTTAGGTCCAGCTAACTTTTCCCAAGCTGCCCAATCCCCTTTTGTTTGTTTTCCCCCACCAAAAGTTAGCCACATTTTTGCAAATATCCAAGCAAATAGCCACAGGAACTTTGAAATAAGACATCACATAAGTAGGGATAGCACTAATCACAGATTTTATAAGCACATCTTTTCCTACTTCACTTATAAAAGCATTTTTCCAACTATTGATTTTTTTTCGTTCACAACCTCACTCACAAATTTAAACACCTCTTTTTTCTTTTTTTTCTTTTTTTTTTTTTTTTACTCCCTATTCCTGAAGGAAGCCCTAAATATTTTGAGGAAGAGACCCAAGAAATACCTTTCAGAATTTGGTTAACCACAAACCTAACTCTCTAAGAAGAGTTATATGCATTCTTCACTCGACGACCCTCATGCGCATCATTTCCGTTCCCTTCAAGAGTGTCCTTGTCCTCAAAGACAAACTCTGAAAATTTAACTCGTATGTCATGTAAATTTTCTCAAGTCGACTCTTCCTCCAGCAACTCGTCCCACTCGATCAAGACTTCCCAATGGAAACGACCAGCTTTCTTAACCCTCCGATAATCCAATGCACGTGTTGGACGTACAATCATAGTGCCTTCAGAATTCACCGCCAGCAATCTCGGTTGAACTCCTTGACGTCCACTCAAGCTTTTCTTTAGTTGCGATACGTGAATAACCTGGTGAATTTGAGCTTCTGTCGGTAAATCAAGTCTATAGGCCACTTCACCTACACGTTCTATGATTTGATATGGACCATGAAAGCGGCTTCCCAACTTGAATAGAGCTTTTTGAGAAATCATCTGTTGACGATAAGGTCGAAGGTTCAAATAAACTCAATCGCCCGATTCGAATCGCTCTTCTCTTCATCCCTTGTCATATAATTCTTTCATTCGGTTGATCGAACCATATAAGTTACTTTTTAGCTCTCGAATCATCAAATCCCACTCCGTTAGCTCACGATCAACTTCATCATTTGGGGACTTTCTCAACGGATAACTAACCAAGGTAGGTGCCACCCGTCCATAAACCAACTCGAAGGGAGTGAACTTAGTCGAGGCATGATAAGTTGTGTTATACCAAAATTCACCCCACGGCAGAAACCCCTCCCATTTTCTTGGAAAAGCATGGACATAACATCTGAGATACTGTTCAAGGATTCGATTGGTTACCTCGTTTTACCCGTCCGTTTGAGAAGGATATGCTGAACTCATAGCTAATTCAGTCCCTTGCATTTTGAAAAACACCTTCCAAAAATTACTCATGAATATCCGGTCTCTATCCGACACAATGGACCGTGGAATCCCATGTAACTTCACCACATATTCTACAAACAATTTAGCTACCGACTTAGCTACATATGGATGAGTTATAGAAATGAAATGTGCATACTTGGTAAGACGATCCACGACCACCATGACCCCGTTCAATCCATTAGACAACGATAACCCTTCAATGAATTCCATTGCTATATCCTCCCATGTTCTTTCGGGTACCGGTAGAGGCTGCAATAATCCACATGGCTTTCTAGAATCTGATTTCACCTTTTGGCAAACATCACACCTTGCCACGAACTCCCGAACTTCATTCTTTACCCCAGCCCAATATAAAGTATTGGATAGTCGTGCCCACGTATGATAGACTCCGGAATGCCTCCCAATCCTAGATTCGTGAAAATATTGGATAATTTCACGTCTCAAGTGATCGGTTTTCGGTACATACACCCTACCTTTATACGATAACAACCCACCATAGACATCATAATCTTGAGCCTCATCATCTTGAGCTTTCATCTTTCTACGAACATCATTACAAAAGGCATCTCGAGTATTTGCCTCTCGCAATTGATCCCATATAGCCCAAGTTGGTCCAGAAATAGCTTGAAGCTCGGGCACATCAGTTCGACGAGACAAAGCATCCGCTACTGAGTTTTGTCGACCCGGTCTATAACAAATCTCAAAGTCAAACCCCATTAACTTGGACACAAACTTTTTTTGCTCCGAAGTGACAAATCATTGTTCCAACAAATGCTTGAGTAGTTGTTGGTCTATTACAATATGAAAATGTCATCCCAAAAGATAAGGCCTCTAAACTCGGACGCTTCTACAACCACTAGCAACTCTTTTACATAGACAGACCACTTCACTCGTGTACTTCCCAAGGCCTTGCTCATATAAGCAATAGGTCGATCCTCTTGAGTAAGAACGGCTCCAATCCCAATATCACTAGCATTCATATATACCTCAAACATCACATTAAAGTTGAGCATAGCCAATACAGGAGTCGTTGACATGCATTCCTTAAGTTCACTGAATGCTTCCCACCCTTAGCCGACCATCTGAATCCCCCTTTTTCCGTCATTTCGATCAATGGTTTAGCTATTGACCTGAAGTCTTTGACAAACTTACGATAATATCTTGTCAAACGCAAAAGTACCTGCAACTCCGTCAAATTCTTCGGCTTTTGCCATTCTAGCATCGCTTCAATTTTCTTAGGGTCCACTTTAACCCCTTCAAATGAAATGATATGGCCCAAATACTCCACAAATTTCTGACCAAAAGAACATTTTGAAGGTTTTATGTGAAAATCATTCCCCTTCAAAACCTTCAAAACCACTTTTAAATGCACAAAATGTTCATCCTAGTTCTTGGAATACACCAACATATCATCAAAAAACACCAGAACAAACTTACGCAAGTACTCCTGGAATATAGAATTCATGGCGAATTGAAAAGTGGACGGTGCGCATAAACCAAAGGGCATTACCAGATATTCATAGTGTCCGTGATTAAACCAAACTCAAGCATTTCACGAACTTGCTTCTCGATCTCGGTTTTCTAAAAATGAGCATACCTATAAGGATGTACATGTAACCTCTTTTGTTTCATCCACCAAGGGGATGCGATGATCAAATGCTCGTCTAGGCGGTAGATTCTTAGGACTGACCCTCACTTCGTCGAATTGTTGTAGCAACTCTTCAATATCCCGGTGATGTGTAGCATCATTTTCTATGTCTTCAAGCTCATCCACTCTAATGGCAAAGATTTGGCTATCCTTCTTCCACAATTTCTCCAAATTTTTTGCACTTACCTCCTTAGTCCCTTCATTAATCCCAGTTGACAATTTAACCAATCCATCACCCAAACAAAATTCTATTGTTCCCACCTTATAGTCCGTAGTAACCGGACCCAATCCCTCCAACCATTGACCCCCCAAGACCATATCCGGACCTACCAAAGGTAGTGCAAACAAGTCGGCCTTTAAGGTGACCCTTTGCATTTTAATCGTCACACTCCGGTAGAACTCCGAACATTTTAACCTTTCCCATTAGCAACTCTCACTTCAAAAAGTTCCACCTTTGTAACATGCAATTATCGGATAACGATGAAATAATAAAGTTATGAGACGAGCCGTTATCGATTAACACTATTACACGTCGATCACGAACCCAAGCTGACATCTTCGTCGTCTTAGATCCTTGAGTTCCCGCCATTGCATGAACGGATATCTCGGGATCCTCTTCGTGAACATCAGTTTCACTTTTCGATTCATCCTCCACTAGTTCATTTTCATCAGACCCAACACATTCAGTTAAGTATGATCACCTTTCTTTGCATCGATGACCCGGTGTGAACTTCTCGTCACAATTAAAACACAAGCCTTTCTCTCTCCGACTTTGCATCTCTTCCCACGATAAGCGTTTAACCCCCGATGAAGTATCATTTCCATAGCTAGTCGAGGTATTGACCCCGTTCCTTTGCACATTAGGAGGAAAAGATGTTGGTTGTCTCATGCATCTCCGGTCAGTTGACCTTGCGTAATGCCGTCAAATGATCATCACGCATACGAGTGGCCTCCATTGCTACACGCATGGTTATCGGTTTGTCTAGCCTCACCTCAGCTGCTAAGTCGGGCATCAATCCACCAATGAATGCATGTTCGCTATTTATTTTCGCTATCCGCAAGTGTACGACGTAGTTATAGGTAGTGGCGAGCAAGGTCGTATTCCACAGAGGTTGTAGTCAAATTAATTATGTACTAAAATAATGACGATTAAATATTATCTGGACTAATGAAGTAGATGATGATTATGAACTAAGAAATTAAACTAAGAACTAATTTACCTAATAAAATAAAAATATAAAATAAGATATAGAAGATAGATTCTAGGTTATGCTTTCTTGGGAATTAATTCATGAAACGTTTATATTCATATAAACCTTATTTAATTTTACCAATCACAGAGATAATCACTAAATTAATTTCAACCTTTCTCTCGAACAAGTTAAATCATAGATATTAATTGTTAGCTATATTATCCTATCGGCTAACTCCCATAAGTTCGTAGGATTTTCGTTCTCTTGTTGGTCTTATCAACCTGTCGGTCTGTTTATTCTCTTACGTTATAAATCTCCCAATTCTAGCAATCAATTATCTCCTCTCAGTCTCAAATTGATCACAAATATGCATTCATAGTGGCCATCTACTCAAACAATAATAATACGCAATAGAAATTCATAAATGAAAGATAAATCGAAATGAAAGAAATAAAAATTAAATCATAAATCAATCCGAGTACTAACAAATCCTAGAATCTAAACTAAACCTATCCTAGAAACATGTTTTCAAAATATGAAAAATGAATATAAAACATTGAGATCGAAAGAGGAAAAGAAAAAGAAAGAAAAAGCTTATTCGGCCCCGTCGATCCTTTCTTCCCGGTTTTCTCCCTCGTCTTGCTCGTGTTTCTAGTCTCCAAAGGTCTCCAAAGATCTGAAAATATGTCTAAGACTCCCAAAAAACGTGCCCTAATGTTGTATAAATAGTTGGGGTCGAGTCCTAGTCGAAATAGGTCGAAAATAAATTAAAAATAGAAAAAATGCGTCAGACTCGTACAAATCGCGCCCACGGTCACACGAGTCGTGTGAAAAATCCGTGAGCTCGATTTGCGACCCGTCGGAATGACACAACTCGTGTCTCTAGCTCACACGATTCGTGTTGGTCTGGACATCAAAACTTCATTTTGTGGCAGCTCGTGATTGCTGGTTGATTTTTCGGCGTCTCAGTCGACTCCCAGTGGTAATTAGCTTTCAGTTAGCATCCCCGACAATCCTCATGGCTGTAGGGGACTTCTCGGTAGCCTTCGGCGGTCGTACAAGGTGATTTCCGGCCAACCCTCCCTCAGCCTGGCGACATGAGATTCTCGATGAATGCACAGCCCCTTAAAGCGTATTCTCCGGTGGTCGTCTTGCACGTACATGTGGCTGGAATGTCGGAAAAATGGCTCCCCAATGACTGGTCATCCTCATCGCGAGCTTTGTTCATGGCGGACGTAATGCTGTTACGTGAAAAACTTGAGGAAGATGATGACTTGCATGAAAAGACCATTGTGCCCTTGATTTAATTGGATTCTTTGATTTGATTGTAAAATGCTTGATAGGCTGATGAGTGACCCAGCAAAAAAAATAAACCGGGCCTAATGCACACTTGTTATGGGCTGTGTACCTGGGCTTGTCCCATTGCATAGCCCTTATTCGTTTTTCATCCGTTTCTCGTCGTTTTCGTCTCGAAAAATAATTTCGAACCTATTTTCTATCAAAACTCAAATAAAACACATCATCATAGCTTAATAAAATTAATTATATAATAATTAATTAAACAAATAATTATATATCAAACTACAACGAAATGGACACGAAAATCACTCTACAATGCACGTAAAACTGACGCATGTCAATGCATCAACAAGTGCTCCCTCCGGCCAATCACGAACTCGACTTGAAATTCTTTTAAACTCCTTTTGGTATTCTCGTAAGCTTCCCAATTGTTTGATATGTGAAAGAGCTTCATCATAGTTATGATAATCCGACACCCGAAATCGAATAATCATTTCTTTTTCGAAGTTCTTGCACGAATCCTTCGCATGCTCTCCTACATATTATCCATCCTCTCTCGATTCGTCATGATGATACACGATTAGTAATTCTCAATGAAAGCACCAATGTTACGAATCGTGTATTGAATATTGGAATTTGTATCAAAACCTGCACTAACAGCCTTGATTTTGACACGGATTTGTGCTTGAAAACGAGCATTTTCTGATTTTATTGCTAAAAGATAAAAGCAGTTCGTACAAAGTCTGAAAAACAACATAATATAGCCATACAAGCCTTCCTAAACCAATTGAAAATGAAAATAAAATTGAAAATAAAACTGCTCCCGCCCAGACCTTAGCGCCGCTAACTCGAGAAGGCTCCCAGACTCTGGGGTCGTTAAGATAGGCTAGCGGCGCTAGCCGGTCGTTAGCCTACCCACCTTAGCGGCGCTAAGGGGTTAGCAACGTTAACCCTTGGACATGTGCAACATCCGATTGTTGCACTTTAATCTTCGCCCGTCGAGCCCGGTTATATGCATTCTTCAGGCGACGATGACCCTCATGCGCATCAATGTTTTTCATTTCTTTTTAAATGTTACTTATATTCGGATATTTTTAGTTTTTATATATATAATTGTCAATTTCATTTAAAGTTTTAAATTAATAATTTAAGGTATTTTGGCTTCCAAATTGGTACATATACAATATTTCAGACCTAAAATCAATAGTTGATTATATTTGGATATCTAATACACTTTATTTTTCTCTTTTCCAGCCCTGAATTAATCATTCTACATTTATGTCATTTGAAATCCCGAATTGATGAAATTCAACTTTACATAAAATTCATATATCATTTCGTGTAGTTACTTGATTTGTTTTTTCTTTTGTTTCGGAAAAATAGATTTCATAGAAGGAAACACAATTTACATACTAGAAGACCGCGAATCTGCTAACGAAACCAACCAACCAACTGAAGCTAGTTGGGAAAACAACACAAAGTATAGTCTAGAACCAACATAACAACAACGAAAACACATAAGACTGAGAAATCCAACCAGTCTCCAACAAGTGGAGAAAGAAAAGCTCCACGAGTGGAGCAGCTCCCAAATGGGAGAACCAAAAAGAGACCCACACAAAACACAAACATACAACAAACTGACAAAACAAAAGCAGAAAAACAACAAAACTAACGAAAACAACACCCTCCCCACCGAACAACAACCCTATTGCCAACACAATCAAGCAAACACCCAAGTGCAAACAAACGAGAAGAGGTCACAAGAACTACAACCCAACACAATGGAACCATAACTCTCCTAACGGGCTAACTAGAACCGGACCGCTGATCTAAAAAACTCTCCCAGAACACCGTAGACCCACCCAAGCCGATCTACCTTGATAATCCCCGCCCCCCGCCCCCCTGCATACTTCGGAGCTGCTCCTCACCTTGTCGCTGCCGCCGAAGAACCCAACCTTCCCAACACCAGATAAGGCCAAGAAAGAGGGGAACCATGGCATGGTTAGACCGCCACCACAGACTTCCACAAAGATGCCCGGGATGATCGCCGGACACAGCTGATGAAGAGTGTGGTCATCAACCCCTCTGAGCCCGAGGACGACCCGAGCTCGAGTCACGAGAAAGGTCGCGCAAAGGGTCGGGGCGACCATCAACGCTGTGCAAAGGAGGCTCGTAGAGATTGCGCAAGGGAGAAACACGCGAGGCGTGGACACACGGTACGTGAGAGTCACTTAACCAGGCGCGCTGGAACGTGACGCGCGGGACAGGGCCGCGCAAGGAACGACACGTGCGAGATGGCACGGTGCAGGGATGACGATGATGGCCCGACGGGAGATTCGCAACGGGTGGCTCGCGTGTGGTTAGACCACACGAGAGGCGGATGGCGTGAAGGACTGGGGGAGCAACGCAGCGGACGAGAGATGGTTAGCGTGGGGTTCACCTGCGGGCAGGCGCAAGGCATGAGGTGCCAGTACGCACGAGGCGCGAAGGGCGAGCACGCTCGGGGAGCGATTAGTGATGTGTGGGGCGCAGAGGCACGCAATACAGTGGACGAGCGCAAGTCCTCGGAGGACAAGGACTCGCGTGATGCAACTAGGGTTTTCGGTGACGTGCGGCGTAATAAGACGCGAGGTTCTAGATGGCCAAGGGCTGATTTTTCCTAGTGACTTAAAAGTCTTAGTTTGGTTAGGATATTGAATAAAAGGCATGTGCCTTATTAGTTTTGGTAAGTCTTTACTACTAGATATTTAGTTGCCTTAGGATTTTATTTACTTTCATGCATTAGGAGTTCTTCTTAGACTAGGATTAGATTTACTTAACCTCTATATATATATTCCCATATGTTATTCAATTTCATCATTCAAGAATTAATAAAAAAAGCTCGAACACTTGTTCAAAATTGTCTTGTGAGTTTACTCATGTGAATTAACAAACTAGATCGTGTTATAAATAGGACCAACATCCGATTTTCTTCACACATATCGCGAAGTACGAAGGCGTCAGCGCGCGTATTAGCAACTTATCAGCGATTCAAGGCGTGCAAGCGGCTTATCGGCAAGTCGGGACACGCGATCTTCATCATTGGTGCTTTCATTGAGAGAAGTTGATCGTGTGACTTTCTCTTCCTCATTCTTTTGATTTTCGTTTTTTTTTAGAAAAAAAATCACTACTACACGAATGGCGGTTACACACAAGGAGAGGATCGAGGCGTTGGAAGAAAGCTTGAATTCCATAGGCGATGGCCAACACGTCGTCAACGAGAACTTCGCCAAACTCGAGCTCATGGTGCATGACATGATCGCACAACTCGCGCGAGTGACGCTGCCACCACGGCAAGGTCGAGCAGCCCCGAGTCTGGACGAGAGAGCGAGGGCCACCGATGGAGAGGTTTGTGGGCTTCGAGTCGGCGCGATGAGCGAAGGACCGAAAGGCCAAAGCTCGTGATGCCCACGTTCACGGGGACCGACCCGAACGCGTGGATAAGTCGAGCCTTGCAATACTTCGACATCAACGACGTGCCCAAGTACGAGAGAGTCAAAATCACCGCCTATTACCTAGATGGGGAGCGAACATATGGTGGCAATGGATCTCGCACGTCTACAAGGGTAGCGACTACTATGATTATGATGAGGCCCTATCTCGCATACGCCAAAGTGGTAGTCTTAGGGATTACCAAAAGGAGTTCGAGCGTATCGCGAGTCGCGTACGCGACTGGCCCGAGAGCGCACTAGTAGGCGCGTTTGTTGGAGGGCTTAAGCCCAAGCTGGTGGCCGAGGTTCGTCTCGACAGACCACGGTCAATGAGGGAAGCCATAGAATCCGCACGGATGCGCGAAGATCACTTGGTCGCAATCCGTAAGGTGGGACGCGGCGATGGACGCACGGAACCGTGACGTGTGAGCACAGCACCTGAGCCACTGCCGCAATCCGAGGGCGATAAGACCGCGGCAATGACGCGACCGCCAGGATTCATGCGACGGCTGAGTCCCAAGGAGATGTAGAAGAGACGCAAGAAGGGACTATGCTTCTCGTGCAATGAACCGTTCATGCCCGGGCACAAGTGCAAAGGAAAGGAAGTCTACCTACTCGAGACGTTCGAGCCCAAGGTAGAGCACGACGAAGGTGCACATTTATACATGAACCTGCAATTGGAGATGATGCACATGGTGAAGGCGAAGAAAGGACCTAAGATGATGAGGTTTGAGGCCGAGCGAAAAATCGACGTGCTAGTCGATAGCGGTTCGACCCTCAATTTCATTAACCTTGACTTCACCACAAAACTCGACGTCCAATGACCGGGATCGTGCCATTTGGTATGAAAGTCGCTAATGGCAAAGAACTTTGGAGCTCGGAGCTATACAAAAGGGTGTCGATACAAGTACAAGGGGAGGAATTGAAGGCGTATCTATATGCGCTGGAGTTGGTCGAACCTGATGTGGTGCTAGGGGTCCAATGGTTGGAAACACTAGGGCCCGTGACTACAAATTTTAAGAAGGGCACTATAGAATTTGAACGAACAAAGAAGAGCATCAAGCTATGCACGAGTGACGAGGGAACCGAGCCGGTCGAGTTGAAGAGTCTTCAATTCATAATCCTTGAGGACAAGGAAATTCTTAAAGAAGGCGGGAATGATGAAGATGTGGTCATCAACCCCTTTGAGCCCGAGGACGACCCGAACTCGAGTCACGAGAAAGGGCGTGCAAAGGCTCGGGGCGACCACCAAGGATGTACAATGGAGGCTCGTGGAGGCTGCGCAAGGGAGAAACACACGAGGCGTGGACACACAGTACGCGGGAGTCGCGTAACCAGGCGCGCTAGAACGGGATGCTCGGGACAGGGACGCGCGAGGAACGACACACGCGAGATGGCACGGTGCAGGGATGACGATGATGGCGCGACGAGAGATTCGCGGCGGGTGGCTCGCGTGCGGTTCGACCACGCGAGAGGCAGATGGCGCGAAGGACTGGGGCAACAACGCAGCGGGCGAGAGGTGGTTAGCGTGGCGTTCACCCGCGGGCAGGCGCAGGGTGCGAGGTGCCAGTACGCACGAGGCGCGAAGGGCGGGCACGCTCGGGGAGCGATTGGTGACGCGTGGGGCGCAGAGGCACGCAAGCCGGCGGACGAACACAAGCTCTCGGAGGACAAGGACTCGCGTGACGTGGATAGGGTTTCCAGTTGGCGTGCGGCGCAAGAAGACGCGGGGTTCTAGAAGGCCAAGGGCCGATTTTCCCTAGTGACTTAGAAGTCTTAGTTTGGTTAGGCTATTGAATAAAAGGCATGTGCCTTATTAATTTTGGTAAGTCTTTACTACTAGATATTTAGTTGCCTTAGGATTTTTTTTGCTTTCATGCATTAGGAGTACTTCTTAGACTAGGATTAGATTTACTTAGCCTCTATATATATTCCCCTATGTCATTCAATTTCATCATTCAACAATTAATACAAAAAACTCGAACACTTGTTCAAAATTGTCTTGTGAGTTTACTCCTGTGAGTTAACAAACTAGATTGTGTTAGAAATAGGGCCAACATCCGATTTTCTTTACACGTATCGCGAAGTACGAAGGCGTCGACACGCGTATTAGCAACTTATCGGCGATTCATGGCGCGCAAGCGGCTTATCGACAAGTCGGGACACGCAATCTTCATCAACAGCACCTAGCGTACCCGTCCCAAACTCGCCTGCCATGGCACTCGGGAAGAGAGTGAGACCACTTCGGGGAGGGAGAAGCGAGAGACCACCACCACCATGCCATAAAACCTGGGGCTAGTCAGATGCTCGTCGGAAGCACAAGGACAAGGGCCGTCGAAGGGGAGACACACCCGAGGAAGAAGATCAGCTAGGGCTCGACGGTTTTAATATCCAAATCTTTTCCTTTTTAAGAGATCGGCTAGGTCCTGACATTACTTGAATTTGTTTAGAATTCTAAAATCCATCAAATT
>BKCP01002447.1:0-43868 GCA_008636005.1 Striga asiatica
CCTGAACCCTGAACCCTGAACCCTGAACCCTGAACCCTAAACCCTAAACTCAATTTATATTTAGCATAAACTTAATTTTTTTGTTGTTGTTGTTGTTGTATATATGTATGGTTTTATATTAAGTAATTTGTTATAATATGTTTTTAAACTATATATATACATTTATGTATAAAAGAAAAAAAAGAAAATAAAAAAAAGGAAGATATAATTTTTTGATGGAAGATATATTTTTCATTGCAACATATACTGAATATATACCAACATAAACGCAATATATACCACCTGACAACTACGTGAATTAAGGAATTCCAGTTGCGCACATATACTGAATATATACTAACATAAACCCAATATATACCACCTGATGCGTGAATTAAAGAATTCTAATTGCGCACATATACTGAATATATACTAACATAAACCCAATATATACCACCTAACAGCTGCGTGAATTAAAGAATTCTAGTTGCGCACATATACTGAATATATATTAACATAAACTCAATTTATAACACCTGACAGCTGCATGAATTAAAGAATTCCAGTTGCGTGAATTAAGGAATTAAATGAGTAAGTTATTTATTTTCATTTTTCTCTCATATGAGTCAACGTTTTTTTATATGGTAACTGAAATCAAGTAAATCTCCAATTAATTTAATAGTTTTAGGTACATATGCAATTAAACTTATAGTAGCTGCAAAATCGCAAATAAATTTAAATCTTGTAGGATAGATGAAAATTTCCAAAAAATATAATAACTAGAAAGGGCCAAAAAGTAATCAAGTTCAAAAAGGAACAAACATTAGGTAAATAAAGTGGGTCGAGATACATCTGAACTTGAGATCGAAAATGAACGATTTTAGTTTAACGAATAAATAAATAATAAAATAAATACAATCATATACAAATAATGACGGCACAAAACTAATTAAAGACAGGCTACCAATTAGATAAAGGTAAGCAGATAAATAAATACAACAAGTAATAATAATTTAAGGCAAACAAATTACATAAATAAAAGCAAGTAATAACAATTAAAGACAAAAATAATATAATAGATACAGAAACATATAATTCGAATGGGGCGTTACAAAAACCCTTTACAAACTTTGGATTTTGAAACAGAGCAGCGAAGTCCAGTATCGCCGGTATCACGTTGGTTCTTCCGACGGACGAGGCGACACCCCGGTTGTGACCAGCCCTTGACGTTTGATCTTGTTATCCTAATTGGGACATGATTTTCGTCCGGATGATGAACACGAACACAAATACTGAGAACTTATGTGACTCTTGTGTATGGAATCGAAGATTAGTTCCAAACAACTTATGGAGTCTTTCTTCTATCGCCAAACTATTGTTATGCGATAATTAACAACGATAATAACTTGTAATTAATGATGTAAAATGGTATAAAGTGTTTAGCTTTGGGATTATCGTAAGATTGAACTGTTACAGGAAGTCGATTTTTGTATGAACCGAGTAGATTTTACATGTATTTTCTTTTTGTCCGAAAACTGAATCCTCGTACAGGAATTAATTCTCTTATTTATAGTAACTTTGTTGGCTTTATGTTCAAGGTTGGTACGGCCGCATTTAATGCAAAGTGACTTTATGGGGGCGGTTTGTACTGTAGTTGGGCCCACAAGTTATGATGACGACATGTGTGGAGGGCAATTTGTTCAATTGGTCGCGTAGGCGCCTCGTCACCAACTTTGAGCTCGGTTGATCGCTTCGGTTGGTCGTCATGGATGGGCGAGGTCGGTTCTGCGTCTGGTTCAAACTGAGTTCATCCTACTTTAAATTGACTTCATATTAGTATCTATTTCCCTCTGAATTTAATGACTCGCTAGAATTGTCAACATTGTCATAATTCATTGTGCCCAAAAAACTCCTTTTACCACTATACATGCCAATTTTATACTTTAAGACAAACTTCCTCTTACCACTATACATGCCCTAATTCATTCGCATGTACTAATTCACTCTTTTTGGACGCTTTATTTATCATCTTAAAACTAAATTGTATACCATCAAAGTTTCTTATATACATAAAATTGTGGACTAAATTTGTTATATACTTTAAAAATTATGGTTTAACGTGGTGAAAGAAAATTTTTTAAGGCTATTTTACCATTATTTATGAATTTTAATTTTCGCATTTTCACGTGTACCATTATTCACAATTTTTGGTCGTTTCATTTTTTATCACAAAACTCAAGCTTTATTATCAAAAATTGTTACTATACATAAAATAGCGATGTCATGGATGAAAGAAAGTTTTTTTTGGGCTCTTCTACCATTATTTATATTTTTTTACTTTTTTACCATTATTATTTTTTGGTTGTTTTAGTTCATATGATCTCATAAAACAGATATAAATAATGAAATGCGATTTCATTATAACACAACTAGATTTTAACTTATAATAAGCTTTTGAGAAAAACATGAGCAAAATATCCACCACGGCCAACTCAAAATGACGGTAGATTGACCTCAAAAACATAACAAATTATTTTCATGCCTTGGAGATTTCACAGTACTCGTTTGCCAGTCAAGTCTACGCAAATGCCAAAGTCGTGCCTTTTGGATGACCTTTTTGCCAGTGGCCAAGTTACTGCCTTAAGATTTTTACCTGTTTGGACATTCATATGCACTTAAAAGTTTGAAACGAGCACAACCACAGTCGAGCCCCTTCCTAAAATGATCGTTTATGCTTCATGGCAACAGGATTACATACCCCACGAGA
Organism: Striga asiatica; assembly: GCA_008636005.1. Lineage (NCBI taxonomy): Eukaryota > Viridiplantae > Streptophyta > Magnoliopsida > Lamiales > Orobanchaceae > Striga > Striga asiatica. The sequence continues at coordinate 2,747 of BKCP01002447.1, forward strand.
TTCTGTACAACAAAAAAGAAAATCAGACATTTTGTTTACTCAACTCTGAAGAGAAGGACCAAAAAAAAAAAAAAAAANCCAAAAAAAAAAAAAAAACCAGAAACCTAAGAAAGGTATATTTGGTTAAACGATGCCATACCTCAAAACGGAAGTTCACAATCCACAGTAGTGCTTTATGTTATTATCAATATATTGTTATATATGTGTGTGAGGGTTTGCCATATCTACAATGGATTCTCATCCGTAGATGCCTGCAAGTTCAGAGCTGAGACCCCTAAACGAAGTTTGCAGGGTGCAGAATAGGGTTTTCCGGTGTGGGAAACTACTACATTCCACTTCAAATTAGTATTTTATCAACGCGGGTAGTGATGCATAGAGTTCGGCTAAGCAACGAAAAATCCACTCCAGCAACTGTTCTCTTGGTAATTCCAGAAGTAGCTCAGCCTAAATCACAAGGAGTGACAGAATTGAATATGAGATAGTACATACCCTTATTTATGAGAGCTAGTAAAATGTATGAGGCATTTGCAATACCTTAAAGATTTCAACATATCAAGTACATGCAAATCTATGAGAACTAGTAAATGTATGAGCTTAAAAGAAGATACACTTGTATATAACTATTGGCACATATTCAGCTCATGAACTCAAAAGATGACAAAAATCAAGAAGACATGACTAGAGAGAGTGTGATCCTGAACTAACTTGCCCAAAAGCAAATATATGTAACCTCACATTTAACCTTGTGCTAAAAACCTAGAAGTTGCAACAATTCCAACAATATTAAGTACTTGAATAAACAACAAAAAGACCTGGGAGATTCAACTCTTCTACTTATCCTTTAATAACAAATAACTAAGGATTTTACTATGTTCACATTATTTTATTTACATCATGGTGTTTGTACACTCACATGAGGAGGGCCCCCTCAAATATTTTATTAAGCAACTCACCACTCCATGTGAGTGTACTCTCAGTACGTACATAAAATGATGTACAACTCGATGGTTGAAAACAAAAAGTATGAACATACCTTGATTGAACCATCCTCGAAGACAATGGAGCTTCGGTGTGTTTCAGATGGCATTGAATCCTTCATCATCTTGAAAACCTTTTCACTCATGCTTGTTTTCATGCCCACCATCTTACCTGAAATGTATATTTCAGTAATTCCTAAATCTGCCGCCATTCTTCTTATATATAGCTTCTTCAACAGAATTTCCATGGAGTAAGGCTCTTTTCCATAATGGCGGCGCAGATCCTCAGTAAAGAGAACTAGATTCCAGATGTCTCTTTGAGCAGCATTCTCAGCTTCATTAATTATTTCCAAGGGATTCTCCAGATGATTTATGTATTCAGAAGGGAGATGGTAGTTCAAATCGAGATCAAACTGCACATGAATAGGAATAGTATGATCATGAATTGTGTTGATATGCCTAATTCAAAATTTTGAAGTCATCAAAAATTTGTTGATCTAATAAATTCAATGCATATTTGAAGTGAAAGTGAAAAGATGGATATATCCAAAAAAATAAAAAAAAAATAAAAAAAAAAAAGCGAGGAACAGTTTTTGCCAAAGCTCCTAGATTTTAATGTCAGATCAAACAAAATGAATGAATGAATCATTATCTTTGTTTTCTGGGTTTAGTTACACATTTCAAGTTTTCAATTCTTTTATTTTGAAAGTAATTATCACTTGGTATGGTCCACCGAACAACATTAAACTGCCATGACAATATAATATCTTTTTGATGGTGAAGAAGTCAAAACTTTAATCTTTAAGTTTAACAAACTCCTTCCTCAGCTGTAAATTGAGTTTTCTTTGAATAATTTGTCATATTTTTTGTGCGGACAATGACAATAAAAAAACAATCTTCATTTTATTGTTGATCCTCAAACGATTGCATAAACATCATGCCAGAATAAATATGAAAACCTGTGTTATTATAATAAACTACCACAAGCACAGTAGATCATGTTCTCTTTTTAAAGATATTCGTAGCAATGAATCTTTTGAGAATTGTTGGTTAGATTGCGGAAATCAGAGTTTTCAGATAAAACTTCTGGAGAAAGCTTCTATCTCAATTCTCTGACGTAGCAATACTTCTAGAATAGTTAGATTTACATCTGCACTACACACATCCTGAACACTCCTAAAAGCACCAGTTTCAGTCCCAAGACACTAATACAAAATAGTAGTGCTAAAAAAAATAATTCAGAAACTCAAGAAACCACATAGGAGATACAACTAAAATGATCATGGACTCAAACGTTGCAGCATAGCATAAAAGGCTTTGACATGAAAATATCTTTTTCTGTGACGTCATGTTAAAAGTAAGCAATACCTGCACTGAATGGTAAGGGACGGAGACTAAACGGTGTTCATCTACCTGGAAGTTCAAAAAACAAAATTCAACTCTGAAAAGAAGGATACATGTGTAGGGAGTTTAAGGATATTGTTACAAATTTCTCTAACAAGTAAATCATCAGAAGATCAGAAGAACATGATTTTAGCATGATGTCTATATATATATAAGCAACTATTATGAAAAATAATTTGAGAACCTGCATACCATGGACAGACTCTCAAAAAGCATTTCAAAGAAAAGATCAATCCCAACATTTCCAACATCCCCTGTTTGCTGCTCTCCAAAGATATTCCCAAAGCCTCTAATGCCCATGTCTCTTTCTGCAAGTTGAAAACCTTGTCCAAGATCTCGACATTCTTCTAGAGCAGCAAGCCGCTCCTGAAGGGTAAAATGAAAATGTTATTTTAGACGAACTAAGGAAGTGGAATACTTTTCTTATTATTGTTTTATTTTGTTATAAGAAATAAGAAATAATTAACAATACTAAAGAAATAACAAAGGCAAATAAGGGAAAGAAAATGTATTAGCAAAGACATGAGCAGCATAAATGACTCTTATAACTGCCGTCAGTATATTGTTCAAGCAGATGGTAGAAAAATTGAAGAACGTACAAGTGCCAGATCAGAAAGCAGTGACTTATCCGGGTAAAATAAGTACGCGTGAGCCTCCTTATCTGCTCGGCCCACTCTTCCACGCAACTAGACATCCAAGTATGTAATTGTTCAGAGATATCCGACACAAAGAGACAAAAATAACTATTCACGCAACAGATGGCTACTACATATTTGTATTGTTAAGTTCAACATAATCATGCTTGGCACTTTAATATCCTGAATGTCCAGTTACATATTATTTAGTTGTTTTATTTCATCTTTCATATATAAAACACACACACAAAAACACGCACATATATATAAGTCTAACACCTATGTGTTACACATGATTTATGAAACAACCTGTGAAACACAACCAAATTCTATGAAAAAAAATAATTATTTCCTCAACTCAAATCATAGCGTAGTATCATCATTCATCAAGGACGACTATAAAATTTTTACAAAGAACCATTTGATCATATATATTAGAATTACCACAGAAATATCAATAAAATTATTTTCATGTAGGTCATTCATTATCAACATTTTCAATCATATAATCACCCAATAGAAGGCTTCAAAAAAATAACTTTTAGCCAGGCTACTTCGAATGCACAAACTGCCGTAGAAATGGGAACATTGATTAAGAAGGAAAAGCCATGGCGTGAGTGATGGCAAGGCAAGACCTAGTTGCCTCGAAAAGCTGTAGTGAGGCGCACGTGTTAAAGACACCATCAAGGCGCTTGCCTCACGTGGGACGACACCTCAGTGTCACCCCGAGCACCGAGATGCAATTTAATTAATTAGGTTATGGTCTTTCACTAATATTTCTCAGTTACTCCTACTTTCTCCAACAAAAGCCTAAATTACGTCGTGCCGTCTTAGGCAACATAATTCCGGCGGTGCTCCGCAACCGACAATGGCAGCAGGCGTTCGGCTAAGATGCACAAATTGGCACTCCCTGGCGGTGCTGCTTTCCAAAAGTCGTTTCTCCTTCCCCCTCCTTTACAACGCCACATCTACAGGCTTCCCTCTCCCTCGGTAGTTGAACGTGAAAGATCTAAAGTTTTTAATCAAATGATGTATACGTTTTAGGACCCATTGAGAAATAAACCTCATAGCTTTTGGAAACAAGGTTGTCTTCAGGCGCAGAAAATCTAGGAGCATTATTTTCGCCAGTATTCTCTGTCCTAATATTTTCTTCTCTTGCATTTATTAAGTTGCTTAAGGTTCATTTTTTTCTTTCATAGTTGTTAAAGTAATAGACTAAGGTCTTTAATGGTGTCCACAAGCATAAGTAAAAATATATCATATTTACTCCAATGCAATATTTTAAAAAGTTTGATCTAAAATGAAGCATAACCACAAATATATGTAAAAATTCATTAAAATAATTACTTTCATGCTTACTCATCGAGTTTATTGCCATATCTCAACAATGGATCCGAAAAGAGATTTAATCTATTTTTTCATGGGTCAAATTAACTAGACTTAGTTTCATTTTGTTTACACTGGAGATGATTTTGTACGCAAAAGTCTAGGACCACATGAGACACAAAGGGGGTGCTTGTTTACAAAATATTTCACTCACATTTATTCTATACTCAAAATCTAACTCAAGTTTAACTCAACCCCACTATCTTTAATTTATTCATACACATCAACTTCAATTCACTATTCATCCACTCACATATATTCAACTATGACTTCACATCATCTCCCTTACTTTTACATCAAATCAACTTTAATTATTATATTTTAAATATCATTTTAATATAAATTCAAAATCCCACTAACAACTAATCATATCATCTTTTTTAAAATTAACCTTAGTTAATAAAAAAAAAACTCATTTTGAGCAAATTAATTTATAAACAAGTTCTCCTAAATAAAATCAAGTTGTCAAGCATTGGAGATTCTCTAATGAAGGGCATGGGATGAAAATTTTGCCTAGCTAGGGCGGTGGCGGGTCTACGTCTCTAGGTACCCGGCCCTACATGGCCCATCATGATCCCTAAGGGCATGCTTGTTTACAAATTATTTCATTCTCATTCAATTCATACTCAAAATCTAACTAAATGTTAACCCAACCGCACTATCTTTAATATTATTCATATAATTAAATTATACAAACCAATCATTCTTACACATCACATCAACTTTAATTCACTATTCATCCACTCACATAATTTTAACTACCTATCATTTCCAATCATTTTCAATCATTTATCTCCTACTTTTACATCAAATCAATTTTAATCATTTTATTTTAAATATTATTTTAATATATTCTTAAAATTCCACTAACAACTAACCATACAACCTTTTTAAAAATTAACTATGGTTAACCAAAGTAACTCATTTTGAACAAATTATTCCATAAACAAGCGCCCCCTAACTAATGTCAACTATAGAGGTGTGGCTCAAAGTTTCAAATCAAATTTTAACACCAAAAAGCAAACAAGACTGTAATGCAGTTTTCTTTTAAAGTTTCATTAGGATAAATAATGGGAAGAAAAGCAATTTCGAACATCATGGCTAGCAGATGAAGATTATAACCTAGAGGATCATCACGTGTTTTGATTAGAGATTTATACGAAAGACAAGTTTATCAAATTGGAAAACCGGATATCACAAGAAAATATATAAAAGAATTGGAACAAGCAAAACCTGATACAACTGTGCAAGACCAAATAGTTGAATATCTTGAATTACTATGGTGTTTGCGTTTTGAATGTCAAGCCCACTTTCAACAATATTTGTGCATACTAGAATCTTAATATGCCCTTGTGCAAAATTTCCCATGGTTTCCTCAAGTTGTCTCGAGTATTGCTGCATAACAGAAGAGGCAGCACAGATAAGGAATTTTGACACAATATTTATGAACACAAATATAACACTATGCAAAATGCTGCTTCATTGTAGAAAATCTGAAACTTTGTCAGGAAGAACCTCATTAAATTATTTATAATTTAATATTTGGATGTATAAATTTCAAGAGAATTGATTCCAAACCAGATTAATAAGACTACTATGAAGAGCTAGTTCCTAAAACCATACCGGTATGTTGTTGACAGACTGACCAAAAGGAGAAAGAGACACCCAACAATATCCTACAACAGTTGACTAACTGAATCAATTTGGATGGCAAGTACAACAAAGTTTTTACCCAATTTCTGGGAAACGAGAAATTCCACCAAGCATCACTTTTCCCAGTTACAGATAAAAAGATTGGCATAACAATTACAAGGAATAACAATTTTTGCCAACAAGGATGATGATGCTAACTGCTTAAATAACCAGCAATATTAGAAAGAACAACCTCTCTTTTTCAGAAAGCTAGATAATACTCCTTAGTCCTTTCATAAGAAAAATTCACATGCAATTATCAAGTGTTTGGAGGTATAAATAAGTTTACTTTCACAAGGATTAAAATATAAATAATACACACCTTTCCGTGGGCTATTGCAATATCAACATTTGGAAATGATTGTTCCAAAAATTCCAAAACCTCTTCCAGCCCTGTGGACAGCACAGCAGATGATCTTGATTTTGCAGTGATTCTATAAGTAAAAAAGTATATGACTATTACAATGTAATGTTCATCCCAAATTACCCTTTATACGAGGTACAACATAAAAAACTTGGCCACCTCGGTCCAACTCATGCTTGATTGCAGATATCACTTTTTCTTTGGTGAAAGCAGTAAGATGGGTTCTTATAGGAACCCTCTCCGGAGGAGGTGTTGATATTAAACTACAGGTAAGAAAAGAGAAATGTATTCACAATAGCATGTTAGTCATCAATATATTTATGGAATTCCAAGCAAGCCGTAATCGAGATCACTCTACTACTGCAGCAAAATAAACCAAGCAATACCTTAATCTAATGAAATTATGCAATTCATTGATGTATATTTAAATTTTAAAGAGAGACATAAATAGAATGTATAAGGTTTTCTTTATTCACATTTTTGGGATGGAGCTAATTAATAAGTCCTATCAAGTAACTGGCCAAAAACAACATCGCAATAAATCAATGTAACTTGTGCTCTATTGTATTTGAAAAATATAATAAGTTTCTTATTTCTTGTCTTTATTTACTAATAAATATCCAATTAAATATTTCTTAACATGCACCAATTTGATACCCGTGTTGATATATAAAATAAAAATATTATATTCATAATACTTATAAAATTTGCATGTTCATATCAATTTCAAGTTAAAAATATCAAATAGCCGTAAAAAGAAAAGAATTAATGTACAACTCAAATAAGTCAATGACCAAGAATTCTTATAAACTAATTTAATAAGCATTGGAAAAAAACAATACTTAGATGATCAGAAAATTCACTTCATTAAAATTTTGAATATTTTGACAAAATTCATAATAAATATCACTAAAATTTATTGTATAATAAATAAAACATAAATGCATGACAAATGTTAGTATGCATATACTAAATAGACTATATATTATTATCAATACTGAAACAGTTATTAATTTTGATAAATCGTAAATATTATTTTGTCATCCGCAAAATATATTTGTTAAATTACGATTTACATTTTGAATGAAAAGAGAACATATTATATATTAAAAAACAGTGAAAAAACCAAAATCAAAATTAACATTGCTATTGTCAGTGTAAAACCCAAAAAAAAGAATAATATTGCTATTATCAGTGTCTTTGTTTTACATGGGTTTAAAAATTTTATGTGATGAACAATTGTTGATAAAAAAATGAATAAACACAATTGCATCAGCCAACTACTAAGTTAACTGAAATTGAAATAAATAATACAGTGTAAAAATTCTTATAAAATGAAAAGGTAAGTTAAAAAAATGTATACATAAATTATGTAATTGGAAATTATGAAGTTATCTATGTTTTGACATAATAATAAATGGATAATTTTTAAAAAATAATCTATCTTATAAAAAATAACCAAAAATTTGAAAATATAATGAATATTAAAGGAAGGAGAACTAGTATAAGCACATAAATGCAGAGAACAAATCTAATACTATCATTACTTTGGCGTTCAAGTAATAGGGTAGGTAAGGCAATATCTTGTATGAATAGTATGGATTGAAGGTGAAATTGTCCCTATCATGCTTAACAATTATATTTAAGTAATACATAAATTATAAAATATATATTATTGCAAATATTGTATTTTATTATTATTATATATTGGGTGTAGTAAATGAGTTTTTATTATATATTTCACAATTACTGATGTTACATTTTTTGATATACGATAATTTACATATAATAATATATTGAATACAACATAACCAGTAATAATTTGCAAATATAACCTTAATATAATATTTACAAGTGAATCAACATGACATGTTATAATATAGATATTTGAGTTATGCTAAATGTATATAATATTACTATAATATAGATATTAGAGTTATGCTGAATGTATGTATATAGTATTATGTAAATTGAGAAGTGTATGCGGTGAGACTCATTTATTCAAATATTTGAGCAGACCCAACATGCAGAGTATTGGACACAACTATTTACATTGAATTATGAACAAGTAGATAAAATCTAGACATTATTGCATTGTATCATCAATTAGCCTATGCAACACGATTACATTTAGGTTTGTAAGGTTTTAACCAAACCAAATTCGGGTACAATGCGTGTGAGGCTATACCAATACCTTACCTGATCCTTTTAAGGTAGATGAGCACATGAAAAAATCAGATTTAGTCATTTGATGATTACCTGGCATCACGGAACCCTGTCAACGCTAAATAAAGTGTTCTTGGAATAGGTGTTGCTGAAAGTGTGAGCACATCCACAGAAGTTTTGAATGAAGCAATCTTCTCTTTCTGTTTTACACCAAATCTCTGAAAAAACAGAAATGGATACAAAACATTCACATATTGCTGTAGACCCAAAATGTTGATTTTGGAAACACAAATAAAAGAAGTCATAGGTTACTGGTTGTGTTCTGCATGAAGACGAGCATACACGGCTTCTTGTTTGTGCACAGTTGTTATGTGCTTGTTTGGGAGCATTTTTGTAAAAGTCCATTTTATAAATGGACTTTTCAAAAAGTCTCTATTTCTTACTTCTTTAAAATTGACTTTCTGGAATCCAAACATCCATTCTTAATTATCCACCAGTTGAAATGGACTTTGTATTCAAAAGTTCATTTGCTAGGTAGTTCCAAACATGCTCTATGTATCTGTTGGACCCTATTTTCCAACAAGGCCCACTAATAAACAACTCCATAGTCCACTAACAAGAAAACTAAATAAAAACAAATCCAACAATTAATGAAATAAAATGATGAAACCTAGCCAACAAGAGTTATACAACCCAATCGATCCACCTGAAATATCCTTAAATGATTATCCGTCCTCTTATCACAAACATGACACTATCTTGAGTGAAACAAATATATCAATTTAATATTAATATATCCTTTCTTTTCCGGCATAGCTCAACTAACCATAACAACAACAACAACAACAACAACATACCCAGTATATTCCCAACAGGATGGGGTCTGGGAGGTCAGTTGTACGCAGACCTTACCCTTGTAATTATACAAGGAGGTTGTTTCCGTAGCCACCCAAGGTGCATTGCACCGTTTGATATATTTTTTTTTTAGAAACTTCACTAATAGAAGAAACACTAGAATTTAATTGAGCCATTTTGATCTAGTCCATTATTAGCACTAACCATAAAGAAGAATTTCCAACACATGCACACCATGGGATCCAACCCCAGGACGACTTGCCAAGAAAAAACAACATACTCAATACACTTGGGCTAATGTTGATTCCCATATGCAATCGGTTTAGAGGTATGGCCAATTTTTATCTTGTTTTTAATTTATGTTTGAAGAGAATATGATAGCTTAGATATATAACTTGTATTATGTTTAGTTTATTAAATATAATAAATACTTATAAGCTTTCAAATATGATACTAACATATAAATAATCTAATAATTTATTAATGTTCAACTTACATAGACATACATAAGTATCTACATGAATCTCAATATTTCAAGTGTTTTAAAGATCAGAGATTTACTTGTGATTGTTGATTTGATGTTGACTTAACTTTTGATCACCTTTTTCAGCCACATGATTCTAGAAATGGTTATTTCTGTGTGTTTATAATTAAAGTGTGCTTCGATTAGTTTACTATGAATACGTAAGACATAATTTATGCTAAAATTATATTAATTTTCTTTTTAAATTGTTTCCTATTTCCCTTTCTTTCGTTGTTTTATTTTATATCTTATAAAATATCAATATTTAGTACAAATAAAAGTAAAATAATATTTTTTGTATAATTTAACATATAGGTTTGAGCTTTTGTTAATAAAATAAAAATGGATGCATACAAATATTAAAAACCTTGAATAGATAACCTAACGGGTTGACTGTTGAGTCAGTATGCGAATTATTGACCACAGAAGAAAATTCAAAACATTCATGTTTATAAATTAGAAAAAAAAAATGATAATTGATATCTTTCTATTAAAGATAATTTACTAACGGAAAATCATTTTGCATAAACAATTAATTTTTATTTTTTAGTTTATAAAGGCAATATAGATTCAAAATCATATATCTTCAAAGGACCACTAATTATGAATATTAGTTTACAATTTGATGTAACAAAAATTTTAAAAAATAAATGGATCTGCACAATACATTTGTGCATGATAGGTGAGTGGTCAACTCAATTCATTTCGTGTAAAGTGAAAGGAAAAAGAGTTAACCTGTTCTTCATCAACAACAAGCAGCCCAATGTTACTATAAACAACACGATTCCCCAGTAATGAATGAGTCCCAACTATAATATCCAGATCACCTTGTTTTATCATCTGCAGATGTGCCTCATTCTCGGACTTGGTCTGATTCAATCAACATGGATTCCACACTAGAGAAGTTAGAATATCTTATATCATAAGTTAGAAGACCAACAATAATACAGACTGCAAAATGAACTTGAAAGAACTAAAGAAGACCAACAATAATACAGACTGCAAAATGAAGTTTTAAAACTAGGACAGTAGGGATCCATGCAAGAACTCAGAAATGAAATTGCTAGCTCAATAAGAAAGTCCGGCAAAAAATTGTAGAATTGACAATCCTATCAATATATGTGAAATGATAACCACAAAAAGTAAAATGTCGGAGAGGCAACCTCCATCAGTAGGTGCCACAAGTCCAAACCAAACCTCTCAATTAACAACCTTAACTCAAACAATTAATAGTGATGGTAGAGTCAATCACAATATTCAACCCAAACACACCTAAATCCTCATCTCTAATCACAAAACCCAGTTTATAAAAAATATAAGGGGCAACGATCTGATTATGACCATGACACTGTCATGATCAATTCTTTTTTTCATACACTGCAGATACGGAAACTAAATGTTTTATGTAATTGAAATCTATGGTACAAACCAGTTCAAGTCATGGACTCCAAACTTAAACTATCAATGTCTTTTATAATGAGTTTCAATGTTCATTTCAAATTCACAACAGCACATATAAAATTTGCCAAAAACAGAAAGGGACAAAAAGATCACAGAAATGTGTATAAGCCAGCTTCTCTTTAGACCATGTTTAAACTCAAGCTCATCCAATAATTACTAGATGTGATGCCTGTATTTGTTGTAACATAAGATCACATGCGAGACCACACTCACACAGATAAGAAAACATGCTGTTTCTTTGCTAGTTAGTGTATTTCCTAATTACTCATGAACTCAGGGCGCGGAAACCTCACTCAATCCCATATCTTGGTACTGTTGGAGCTCAATGGCCAAAGTTGTTCAGTAAATATCCCATTTAAGGCTATCTGTAGATATCGGAGGCCCAGACCAACCAACATACAGGCCTAGTAGATTGAATGTCAGAAACGAAACATAGAAAGAAAAAAAAAAATTGGAAATGGATCAGTCATACCTGGAACCTACTTAAAAGTCCAACTTTGATATTAGGATACGCAGAGAATCGCTCCGAGATAACATCAAAATGTTGTTTTGCCAGTACTATAGTTGGGGCTAAAACCATAGCTTGCTTTCCAGCATAGACTACACAAAATATGGCACGCAGTGCAACTTCAGTTTTCCCAAAACCAACATCGCCACAAATCAACCTGTCCATGGGGTTCTCTCGCTCAGTCAAATCCCTTTCCACATCCATGAACGCCTAAAGTGAGAATTATTCTGTGAGAAATTGGCCAGAGACAAAACAAGAGAAGGAACCTGTCTAAACTCAACAGTTTCTCTATGTAGGAAAAATAAACAATGGAGAGAGTTACCACCCATTGCAGATACCTGTTTCTGATCTGGAGTTGGTTCGTACGGGAAGTGAGATGCAAAAGCAGCCATGGCGGGAACTTTAGGATAAGGAGGCCGTCTCTGTTTGAGTCTGTGGAGGTAGAGCTCCATCAGGTCTACAACCATTTTCTGAATCGCGACCTTACCCTTGATCCTTCTTCTCTCCCACGCACTAGTATCATGCAATTTGCTTAGCGCCCGAGGCTTCTTGGTTTCATTTGGTCTGATGACCACACGAATAGAAGTTGAGGAGTCGTGCGTGAGCTTATGCATCAAAAGAAAACTGAAAAAAAAAAAAAAGAAAAAAAAAACATACAGATGAAAGCGATAGAGCATACGAGATGCCTGCTTAATGGGCAGCTTGGCCATTCCATCAGCATACTCTATGAAGACATACTCGACTGGGTGGGAGGAAGGCTTAGAAGCATCAACAAATTTGATACCCACAAATCTCCCAACCCCAACCTTCTTGTGCACGACATAGTCCCCAGGGCGGAGGGTGTAAGGATCCACCTTATAGTTTGTGGAGGAATTAGCTGTGTTGGCCTGGGTCATGAGCTTCTGGAGACCCCTCTGCTGCTGCTCCTTGACGAGCTTAATGTAAGTGTCAGCCTCCTTGGAATCTATGGGAGGCGATTCTCTCTTGCTGTGCTCGCGCCGGATTCTCTCGTTGAGCTGCGATATGGAATCGGTCGCCGCCGCCGCCGGCGGAGGAATGCTATAGTTGATGCCACGCAGAGCAGCGGGAGACGAACTCGACACTACTTTCAATCTGATGAGGAATCTTCTTCTGCTTCTTGAGAAGGAAGAGGAATATGAAGAAGGCAGCCATTTACTGTTTTCTCCCATCATAATTAAATCACACCTTTTAAACGAGGGAATGAGAGACGGAGAGCCATGGAAACAAGATGTTGCTGCCATTCCCAATACCTAAACTGCGTGGTAACGAAAAAAATCGCAGGTTGTTCGAGTTGAGATAAGAGCTGAGCTAAAGCGCCTAATTTCAAGCATTAGGAAAAATGATACATTGTCAACTTAGTGTACACTTAAGTTGACAAAACAAGTAAAAATATTTATAAGAAAAAAATAAAAAATACATGAGTAATATTTCTATTTGGGTTGTCAATCTAGTTGTGCACTAAGTTGGCAATATAGCATTTCCCGAAAGATTATCTACACTCACCCTATTTTGTTCTCGTGACCAAAAAAAAAAATTTTACAACTAGTTGATATTTCTTTACTTATATATGCTCATATTTTAAATTTTTATAGTTGATATTCAAAGTAAGTTGGTTATAAGTTTATATTTAAATTTTAAAAACAAAAATAGAATATTTTTATTTAAATTTTAAATACTTTAGAAAAAAAGTGCATTATTATTGATTTAGGATGATACTCTTCACTTCACTTGTATAGTTTACCCTTCCTATATTATAATAAAAATATTTATTCGTGGGTAGAGATTTTATTAAATGATTTTATTAACTTGTAATTAATATTAATAAAAACTTATTTTTACAATAAAGATAAATAAAAATATTTATTTATTTTATATATATAATATGGATATGGTATTGAAGGTCGTCAAAAGATGATTAATTTGATATATTGTATATAAAAATCTTATGAGAATATAAAATTTTATAAGTTTTAGATATATTTATGATTTATCTTAATTAAGTATTTTATAATATTAAAAGTCGTAATAGGTATAAATAGAAATCCAAATCTACAAAACCTATGGGTGTGTTTGTTGTTTGTCCTATTTTTGTTGTTATTTTTGTTGGTGTTTTGCTTTTCTTTTCCTCCATTTTTTGGTTGTTTCTTAAGTTTTTCCGGTCCTCCTAGTCGTCTCTCGTGTTTTTGTTGTTATTTGGTGTGTTTGGTGGTTTCTTTGTTTTTCTTCCTATTTTCTCATGCTTTCGTGTTTTTCTGGTTGTCGTGGTTTCAGGTTTGAGATGAGGGAAGAAGTATTCTGTTCCGGTTCCTAGGGGTTCCACGCCGGTTTGTGCGACCCAAACACGCGGGAATCGAGTTCCCAGCTCGGACAGAGCTCGAGAGATGCTAGCCGAGAGCACACGACTCAACGGGAGGTCATTAGCCCTTCGGGACATCAAATTGTTGAGATGCCCATACTTTAGCGTCGCTACCGGACGCGGCCTCGCGCCGCTAGGGAGGCTAGCGGGCGTCTATCGAGGCCAGAGCCTCCAAGACTTTTTCTACTCTAGCTCTGCTAGCCCCCTTTAGCGCCGCTATGGTCTGATTTGTAACTGTTAGCGTTTTTCGCGGATTTTTTAATTTGTGAGATAATGGGTCAAACCTACGGCATTTGAACTCATTATGAGACTGCGTTTTTGGAGTTTTTATCATCTTTCAAACTTGGTTTTCTCTTAGTTTGGGCTTGGATTCGAATTTGGATATTGTGACACTCCAAAACGAATATGATTTGGCTTGTAGTTTGAATTTGTTTCTCGACTTGGATTAATCGTAAGTTTCCTTCATTTGATTATGGATGTGAATTCTTGTGTTGAATCGTTTGTTTTTATAGATATTAATATGTGTGGCTAAACCGTTTTGTTAGAGATATGAGATAATTGTTTTGGTTCGATTGAGATTCATTTGCTTGTTTGTCGTTCAATCTATTCGAGTTGTGTTGAATCTAGAGTTAGATTCTTGATCATCATTCTAATCTAATTAATCAACTTGTAGAACCGAAAGGAGAGAAGTTGGTCGACTTTGCCTCATTTAGAATAGGCTTGTTCGTAAATATATTGCCTATGTGTTAATTGTTTCAAAAAATGATCGTTCATGTTTGTTCTATTGAACAATTATTGAGAACGAACCTCTAGACGAGTAGCTTGTTTGATCTCTTAACCGAGTGATTGTTTGCACATAAATTGCATTAGAACCATAAACGAATATCTCCCACTCCCTAACTTCCTCTTCATTATTTGAGTTTGGTTTGAAATTTGAAGTTTACGAGTAGCTTGTTTGATCTCTTAACCGAGTGACTGTTTGCACATAAATTGCATTAGAACCATAAACGAATATCTCCCACTCCCTAACTTCCTCTTCATTATTTGAGTTTGGTTTGAAATTTGAAGTTTGCCTTTGCTTTGTTGCTTTTCATAGTTGTTAATTGAAAAATTAAGACCAATTTGACTAGAGTGTTTAGGAATTTGTTTTCTCTTTACGTGTGTGAATATTTGTGCAAATAATCCGACTAACCTTCCTTGGGATACGACCCGGGAATTGAATCTTTCGATTTAACTCTAGTAAAAATAACTACAACATTTGTATACAAGAAAAAATCAATCCATACTCAATTTTTACTTAAAATCTAACTCAACTTTAATTCAACTCCACTATCAACAATATTATCAATATAATTAAATAATATTAACTAATCATTCGTACACATTACATCAACTTTAATTTACTATTCATTCACTCACTTTAACTAACTATCACTTCAATTAATTCCGCTCCTACTTTCACATCAAATCAATTAAAATATTTTATTTTAAATATTATTTTAATATAAACTCAAATCATACTAACAACTAACGATACCAATTTTTTTTTCTAAATTAACCATAGTTAATAAAAAAAAAAAAAAAAACTCATTTTGAGTGAATTTATTTGTAAACAAACATACCCTATGTGTCGCACATAAGCCCGCATGACGGAGGAACACCCAACATAAAGATGCACTACTCCATGTGAAATATTAATCTTCATTGGAGCTTTGTAGTAGTCGTCGTGACCAACAACCATCGGCTATCGGCTCGTTGTTAAGGTGAGAGCTTGAAGCCCAATTTCTGGTGGTGCATTCCTCACACAAGCACTACTACTCCGAAATATGAGAAATTGACAAATAAAATTACCCACACAAGCACCACTACTCCGAAACATGAGAAATTGACAAATAAAATTACAAAGAACCATAATTCGACATAGGATTACGAAACACCATAATTTGTCACATAGGCTCAGGAAACTATACCCATCACAATATGAAAGGAAATTATTGAAGAATATCTTCTCAAGAAAATTTCTATTATTCAATAGAACACAATTATATTTTTCTTTCATTTTAAAAATTATTTTTGAATTAAATTATATAAGATGAATTTTAGAATTATTGCGACATATCAACACAAATTCATTGTGTTTTTATATTATTGGCAAGTCATTTTGGTAGAACAAATCCCCTCTATATATAATTTTAGAATGCGTTGAGTCTACGTGGCAAACTCTCATGCTTCGAAATTATGCTTTGGAGTTAGGCTTGGATATAAATTAATATTTATATTAATATTAATTATATTTTAATATCATTTTCCTATTATAACCAATGAATTGCAAATATATTTTAAAAGTTGATAACTTTTGTATTTCTTATCGGTTTTACATATATAATATATCAAATTAATCTTCTTTTGATGAGCTTCGATTTGACATCCATATTGTATACATAAAATAAATAAATTATATTTATTTTTTTAATAAATTTATTAAAATTAATTAGAAAATAAAATTATTATTATATTATAAAGTAATAGAAATTGGTATATATTCTTTTAAAAATAATATTTATTTCAAATCTAATTGGTATGTTGTCAATGTAATAAAAATAAATAATTATTTATATAAATTCTAAAATTAAATATAAAGTTAAAAAATTGTGAAGCACAACTGATACGACACTTGATGTATTAGACATCTAATTAAGTAAAAAAATTAATCTATTTTGTTTAATATTAAATAAATATATTCTACAATTATGCATATACATATTACCATATTATATTTATTTAATTAAGATATATATTTTACTTATGTAATAGTAATAATATCGATATTTTTATATGATATAAGTAAAAAAATTCAACACGGGTTGACATTTTTATTTAATGTACGGGTGTTTAATTATTATTATGATTAAAAAAAATATAATTCCCTCCATGGTTACCAGAGCTGACCATTACCACATTCTAGACTGATTTGAAAACTCTTCCCACTGAGTCCTACTTCATTACTAAGCCAATTGAGAGGCAAATTTAATACTTGAACCCAAATATTAATTTCTTGAAATGCTTGGTGCTTACTGGTTAATCCCTTTTCCCATTCTTTTAAAATAAGATATTGATTTTCAAAGCTCCAGCTTGAACCATTTGCTACTTTCCTCTTATCCTCCTTACTTTGGAATATAAACTGAAAGAAGTTGTAGCCAACTTCCTTTACCTCCATTTGTTGCTGAAGTCTCCAGATATGAGTCATCGTTCTCTTCACACCTATCTAGTGTGCCTTCCTGTCACCAACCACCTTGCCAAAGAGACTACACTGGCATTCATCATCACTGAGCTTTATATCTGTATGTTCTATGTCAATTACTGCATTTTCTTTGTCGGATAAAGAGAATCTCTGTAATCGGTCTGCTAGGTCTTCGTCTTGACCAACACAATTGGTTTCTGCCATGTGTAGGGTCTATAGAATCAGAGAGAGATGGAAAATCCACTGATTTCACAATGAAAAAGGGCAAGATTACAAACTGGATTTGATGAGGAAAAGAAAAGCTCCCAATCGAGAGAATCGAAGATCTTGCTCTCAACGAGAGAATAAGGAGGATTATTAGACTTCTAGTCTCCCTGAATCTCAATGAACCACTGCCCAAATGTACCAAACTCAGATTGGATGATGAAATTGTCAATGTCAGCTTTAGGTATGAGAAATTACTTAACCTATGCTATTATTATGGACTCATTGACCATCTAGATAGAGGCTGTAGCAAGAGGATGAAGGATATTAAATCCAATTCAGTCAGAGAGGGCCAGTATGGAGATTGGATAAAGGCTGTTGAAGGGCAAACATGGGTTGAAATAAGTCACTCTGGTTCGAGAACACCTCCTCCCTCATATAAACATCCTTCATCAGAACCTCAATCACCTCCCCGGAGTTCCACATGCTGAAGAGACAAAGGGAAACAAATAGTTCAAGTGCAGGAACCCCTCTCAGAGGACACTCAACCAGATATGGTAGCCTCTAACTCAGTCCGTGGAGATTCCCAGCCTACCACTCCAGTCTCAAACCAAAAGAAAGTGAACTCAGAGATGAAAACAACATTGCAGCCCACATCTCTCATACCTTTTTCCCCTTCAGACAACAGAATGATGGAAATAGAAGTTGCTATACAAACCCTGCCATTCCTCTTTCTATCAAAATCCCTATTAAACCTTCTAAAATGATCACTTGTGCAAAGCATAAAACATGAAAAAGAAATCCCAGCAAGGAAGGAAGACTCCAAAGGCACTCAGCTAAGGAGGACACTGACATTGAAGAGCCAAGCCAGAATGTGAAAGGACAAGGGAGGAAGAAGAAGAGCCATGTCAGAATATTGAAGGTAAAATGCTAGTCCATACCACAAGTAAAAAACTCAAAGCGACACTGGAACAGGTGGGGGATGACAGCCTTGAATGGCACCCCAATTCCAAATGTTAGCTGCAGTGTGGAATTGTAGAGGGTTGGGTGGGGGGTCAATTAAGACTCACCACCCTGCTTTTATTTTTCTGTCAGAAACTAAAATATCCTCAGCCAAAACTAGTGGTTTTGTAAAATCTGTAGTTAGGAAATTGGGATATTATGATGATTTTGCTTTTGTGGACCCTATGGGTCTAAGTGGGGGGTTTGTTACTTTTATGGGACTCTAATGTAAATATTTTTTAGATCAAGAAAAAATCTTTTTATATAGCAGTTCAATTTTCTTTAGATTCTGGTGATCCCCAGTGGGGAATTTTTATCTATTTAAGTACTTGTAAGCAAGTCAAAGAAACTCAATGGGCAGAAATGACAATACACAAAGGCAGCTGAGGTCAAAGTTGGTTTGCTCTGGGAGATTGGAATGACCTTTGTGCAAAAGAAGAGAAATCAGGAGGAATTGTTAGAAGTGCTAGAAGTCTAATGGGCTTCAACAGTTTTATAAACCAAATGGAGATGGAGAAGATTGCAATGCAGGGCTATCATTTCACATGGTGTAATATGAGGAATGGAGAGGGGCTAGCAGAGGAGAAGCTAGACAGAGCATTTGCATCACTGGAATGGGCTCAATCTTATCCAAATGCAGTTGTCTCCAACAAAGTGAAAAGCTCTTCAGATCACTCAATGCTGCTTTTGAATATGGGACAACACCAACCTAGAAGAAAATTAAGATTCCACTTTGATAAAAAGTGGATTGGAATGGAAAACTTTAAAGAAACAGTAGAATCTGCTTGGGCAACTCATGTGGAAGGAACTCCATTTTATAGACTCAATGAGAGAGTGAAAATCACAAGAGTAGCTTTACTGAATTGGAGTTCCAAACTTAAAACCACCAACCAACAGAACGTTGAAGTGCTCACAAAGAAGTTGGAGGTTCTCAGAGAAGACAAAACCACAGACTACTGGGAGCAATGGGATCAAACAAGAACTGACCTTAACAAAGCCCACAGAATTGAAGAACTGTATTGGCAACAAAAATCCAGATTGAGATGGCTAAAGGAAGAGGATGGAAACACAAAAATTTTTCATGCTTACACACTCCACAGAAGAAAGTTAAATGCCATTACAAGACTTACAACTTCCCAAGGCCATGTTCTCACATCTCAAGAGGACATTGAAGCTCATATATCAGAGTTCTATTCAAACCTTTTTTCATCAGAAGGTTGCTGGGATGGTGAAGCCATCTTGCCTCTCATACCACAAACCATTTCAGAAGACATGAACATTGCCCTGCTGAAACCAGTGACTGAAGATGAGATAAAAACAACCCTCTTCTCTCTCCACCCAGAAAAGTCACCAGGTGAGGATGGAATGAGTGCCCTCTTCTACCAGCACTTCTGGCATATTACCAAGTCTGACATTACTGCAGCAATTCTCAGCTTTTTCCAATCAGGTATGCTATTACAATATTGGAACCACACCATACTCTCTCTTATTCCAAAAGTGGTTCAACCTGAAAATGTGGGTCAATTTAGGCCCATTAGCCTCTGTTGTGCCATTTACAAGACATTGTCTAAGGTTTTGGCCCAAAGATTAATGGTATGTCTGAACTGTTGCATAAGCACTCACCAGTCTGCATTTGTCAAAGGGAGGCAACTTATGGACAATGTGATAATTGCCCAAGAAGCTTTTCATTTTCTCAACAGGCACACCTCTGGACCCAACTACTTCATGGCTCTTAAGCTAGACCTTGTGAAAGCCTTTGACCGTGTGGAGTGGAATTGCCCGAAAAGAGTGATGATTCAAATGGGTTTCCATGTTGATTTTGTGAAGCTCATCATGGTATGCATATCAACAACAATAATCTCCTTCAAAGTTAATGGCAAAGTGAGTGGTTTTGTCACACCCTCTAGAGGAATAAGGCAGGGGGACCCTTTGTCCCCCTACTTGTTCATAATTGTGGCAGAGTTACTCTCAGCCCTGATTCTGAATTTTCAAGAACAAGGTAGACTTCAAGGCCTCAAGCTATCAAGGAATGGACCTGCTATATCCCATCTGCTATTTATAGATGATTCACTGCTCTTTTGCAAAGCTGGAGTTGACCATGCAAATCACCTAATCACTCTTCTAGAAAAATACAGATTATTTTCAGGGCAAAGGGTGAACATGGATAAATCAGCAATATTCTTTAGCAGGAACACTCCTCAGTACCTCAAAGACAATGTTTGCAGAGTGCTTAATGGTATTGTGCCACACGGATCAACAAGGTACTTGGGCCTCCCTTTGGGTATTGGCAGAGCAAAAACAGAAGTATTTGAGTACATCTTAGACTCAAGATCCAAATTGCAAAATTTGAGAAATTGACTTCTCTCAGCAGCAGGCAAAGAGGTTTTACTAAAGTCAGTGTTGCAATCCCTACCAATAATCTCAATGTCCTGCTTCAAATTACCTGTCTCCATTTGTAAGAAAATCTCCAAGTTGTGTGCTCAATTCTGGTGGAAGTCAGGAGAACACATGGACACTGGGATACATTGGAAGAAATGGGATAAGATCACTCTACCCAAACGCAAAGGAGGACTGGGATTTCTTGACATCAGTTTATTCAATGAATCTCTGATATGCAAACAACTATGGAGGATAGTTACATAACCTGAACTTCTAGTGAGTCAAAATTTCAAAGATAGGTATTTTCCAAATGGCTCTATCACCAGTGCTGCGAGGACTCAAAAAGGGTCATGGCTTTGGAACAGTTGGCTGTCAGTGATGTCAATGTTTGCTAAAAGCCTGAAAATTGAAATCAGAGATGGCTTTTCTACCAGAATTGAAGACATGAATTGGGTTTCAAATCTGTCAAAGCTAAAACCATCTCTGATACCCATTGCCAGAGGGCATCTCATTTGGGTAAAGATCTACTGCAAAACAATGGACAAGCTTGGAATGATTGGCTGGTAAGGCAAGTGTTTGATGCTTCTGATAGTGCTGCAATTCTTGATATCAAATCTTTAAACCCTGCAAGACCAGACAGATATTTTTGGGGATTAGATTCCAAGGGAGCATTTTCTATTTCTAGCACATACAAGCATTTGTCTATCCAAAAATTTGTCAAACTGGATATCCCTGAAACCAGCTCAAGCAACTTAGTCTCTTCACAGATATTCACAAGATGTTGGCAGCATAAAATATTGGGAAAAATCAGGCACTTTTTGTGGAAATGCATTACTAATACTCTACCAGTGGCAGTGAACTTGCAGAAAAGAGGTGTTCCTTTGAGCATTGTCTGTCCCATCTGTGGGGATCATCCTGAGACAGTGGAACATCTTCCCTTTACTTGCCCAAGAGCCATCACATTTTGGGATAAAGCACCAGTGCAATGGGATGGCCTCCAACATCACACACCTTCCTTCAAATCATGGTGGCAGAATATCTGCTCCATCAAAAAATCAGAGGGTGCTTGGATACAAATTTATCCAAAAATATCCAATCATTTTTAACTTAACCACTTTTTTTAACTCAACTTAACTATCATCATTATAATTAAATAATATCAATCAATCATTCTTACAAACCATATCCACTTTAATTCACTATTCATCCACTCACATAATTTTAACTAACCATCACTTCAAATCATATCTCTTCTACTTCTACATAAAATCAATTTCAATTATTTTATTTTAAATATTATTTTAATATATCCACTAACAACTAACTATACCACATTTTTTAAAATTAATCAAATCAAACCAAAGAATCCAAACAAATCAAAAAATTTATATATCCAAGCATCCTCTCAGCTTTCCAATGTCTATTGACTAGATTCCATAATTGTCTTTTTCCCCTTACTGAGGATGTAGTGCTCTCAAAAGGGATGGAGTCGAATCATGGAGGAGCACACGAGGGTTTGGGATCAATCTTTTAAAAAATGAGTCAATTATATGTGATATTTATAAAATATTATATATTTTAAAATATCAATAAATTAAATAACTTAAAAATTAAGTTAACTATATTTATGAAGTATTATATATATTTAAAATTATCAATAAATTAAATAACAGTGCAATCGGTTCAACCACTGATCGGACCAATGAACTATTGAACCAGTAGCTTGACCGGTTCAATGACCGTTCCGATTTTTAGAACCTTGGTAAATACATAAATACATCTATCATTATATTAAAAGATTAACCATTTAACACTTTTAGCAAGTTTTTCCCGCCAAATACATTTAATGTCTCCTAAAAATAGAGCAGCATTAAATGTTGCCCTTAAATCATGGCAGTTGTTAATTTAGTTTGGAGAAAATCGTGGCAACTAAAACAAACAACATTAATTACGGCTGATTTAATATTTAAATGGTAAACAAATATTACTTTTTTATGACTGATTTAAATTTACGTCTGTTTAAAAGTAAAAAACTACTTTTGTAATTTTAACAAATTTGTACTCTTTAATGTACGGCTGATTTAAAATTAAGAATTTAGTTTTGTATTTTCACAAAAAATCGTATAAAGAAGTATGGCTGGAATAATAATAAAAAATTAATTTGTTAAACCATATTTTGCACTCATAGATACGAATTCTCATCAAATTCAAGATTTAAATTTGTGAAGAATGTATATAGATGTGGACTGATTGAAGATATATGATTCCTTAAATTAAGGAATTTTTTTCGGTAAAAAAAAAATATAAACTTTAAATATAGATTTTATTAGTAGTGTATACAAAGAATATTGTTACATTTAAAATTCCTATGAAGAAGAATTCTATTAATTTTCAAATTCAACATCTCATAAAAATAATATAATACACTTTTATATTCTATGAAACAATATTTAAAACCCACCGTTCAACATGCATAAAATGTAAAATTACCTAACATGAATCATTTTAACTTTCTAAAATCAGTACACAATTTGCTCGGTATGTACTAATAGTCTAATAGTTAAGAGTTAATATTTGCTACGACATCTATTGGTTGGAAAGAATTCCATTTTGTATGGAATTCGAAATGAAAAAACATATTCTGAAAATCAAATTTGGTTTAGAGATCGATTTCTTAATGGCCTTAAATTATGCAAATATATTGTTTCAGTTTTTAGGATTCTTTTTTATGATCTTAGTCTTTGCATTATATGAAATCTATACTTATATAAAAAGTCATCCTATTTGCTAGAAATAGTAGGCAGAAAAGTCAAAGGTAATTAATGCTTGCTGGAAATAGAATGATATTAATTACAGATTTGTTTTGGTATTTATAGGGTTGACATTAAAGATTTGTTATGGGATAAAATCAGAACCGATTTTTTTACCTTTGCTGGAAAAGTCAAAGGTAAAGTCAAAGGTAAGTATAGATTTGGTTTATCTCATAACATCGGTTTAGTTAAGAAAATCCCATCAAATCAGTTTTATATGTCAAGCCTATGAATAAAGATTTAATCGGTCAAAATTAAATCCTTATTTTACGTCACCCATAAATAAAGTAGATGTCAAGCCTAAATTGAAGGGTTTAGTTGTCTATATAGTCATTGATTTACGTAAATATATCTAATGTTTAAAGTTTGTGTAGATTGAAAATTCATTCTTATCTTTTTACAAAAAATCTTATTATTATTGTATGGAAAATCAAACTCATAATGTTGTGTACAAGGTGGTCTTTAATAATATATGATTATTTGTTTGTCGAATACTATCTTATTGTATAATTTTCATGCGTATTATAAACTTTTATTGAATATTGCATCTTATAATATAATATTTCTTAAATAAATATATCTCGTGCCTAGCACGGGTCATTTATGAAAATGATAGCATCATCTAATATTAAAAATAGCATCATATACGATTAAAAATAGCATCAAATACGTACTATATATATCTCATACATTTTTCTGTATTCATGTATATAATTTTAAGTCTGAATAAATAACCTTAAAATTGTGCACGTGGGCTCTGTACTACGTAAGATATAGACGGGACTAGTTATAGTGAACGGTGGTTGCTCCATCAAGTGATATTGGATGTTGTGATAATTCGAACCTTGGCCTGAAAGAAAAGAAGCAATCTCACTGTCTCTCTCTCTAAGCTAGCTATCCAGAAAGAACTAAATCAATCGCATCGATTGGTTAAACTATTTCGAGAACGAACTCAATCAATCAAATCGATTGGTGTTGGAGTGATTAATTTGTTAATTAGCTATGGAAGGATGCCCCGCCCATGCCTTCAGCTACAACCGTTCGCAGTGCGCCTGCATCCCCGGCTACTTGTTCAACTCCACCACCAACAGCTGCGACCTCTTGCCCGAGGTTGGCCCACCTCTGGAGCTCAGCAGCGGCGTCGAAAACTACGATTCACTCCTTTCCTTCCCGGAGACCATTTTATCCTTCGACTCCATCAGAAAGTTCACTCAGTCTCAGGCGGTGTTTCTCGAGGCCACGCTCGTCATGCTTCTCTGCTGGCTCGGATTCTGCCTCCTCATGCGCCTCTTCCCCCTAGCCTCAGACGGCCGTTCTCCCTGGTTTAATATTCGATGGTGGATTAGCCGTCTCGATATCTCTTTCGCCACTCGCCACTGGCTGCACGACCAGGAGCCCCTTGTCAAACGCAAGACCGAGCTTGGTGGCGCTTTCTCCATTGCAAGCTGGATACTCTTTATAGGCTTGTTTGCTGCGTTAGTACTTGTACTAATCTCTCTCTGTTTGTGTGTGTGTGTCATATACCTATTTTGTTTACTCAGGCAGCTGCTATGCTATTAATTGCTTACAGGTTGCTCTACCAATTTATTTCGAGAACAAATGTCGAGGTGCACAACATCCGAGCTGTAAACGCGCCCGACTTGGCTTCCTTCTTGAATGACTTTGAATTCAACATCACTACAATCTCCAACATGAGCTGTGAGCAGTTGCGTGGTCTTGACACTGTGGTTACAGGAAATCCTCTCTTTATTGAAAATAGAGTCTACCCACTTTCATTGTTTGCCAATGCTTCTTGTCTCAACACCACCTTAGGACCATCCGTATCTCTTAGGTGCAATAGCTGCCGGCTCTTTAGAGACTTCACCTACATTTCGTGGTATTTCGTTGATATCCCTAATAGTCCAGCTATTGCCATCGGTTTTCAGTTTAACCTTACTGCAAAGAACCATGGCAGCAACAAGCATTTGAGTTTTGTCAGTGGATTTTTGAAGAATTCCAGCGATTCTGATGGCAGACCAGTTACATATAGAGGGGCTGTGCCAAATATTCTGAAATTCAATCTGTTCCCTAGATTATACCGCAACTTGCGTGATTTAAAGCTCATCCAACCTCTGTTTCAAGATTTTCTCCCGGGTTCGTATTTTGGGGATGTAAATCAGCTTCGAGCATCTCTTGAGAGCTCCAGCAATGGATTAATCAATACGACATTGTGTATCAACTTCCTCTCTTCGTTTATTGTTGAGATCGACAATCAAAAGATATCAGGTCCCGGTGAGTTATCTCTAATATATTCGCGCTACCATTTCTTATATTATACTTGTCCTCATTATAACGTGTAGAACTATTAATGTTCTCGATTTTGGTAAAAGTTTTTATCCTTCTACTATCTTTTGCATGCTTGCTGGCTCTGAGTTCTTGATATTAGTGGTCTGGGATTCATTTCATTTGGAGGGACTTGATGATGCTGGCATTATTACAGTAGTGTTGTCAATTTATATGTCAGGGTTCTAAAAATATAGGAGCATCAAGGAAGTGGTTTATAGTAGGTATACTAGGTGGAAAAACATTTATCAGTTGTAGCCTTTGCACACCTATTATATTAATAATCATCCATCTTAGGGCTCGATGTATGATTTTTTTTAAAAACGTCAGAACTATTGTTATTGATTGATGTTATTTTGCATCAATTAGTAACATCCACTTGTGGTGTTACAACTCCATCTCTGTTATGTATCTCTGTTATGTATGGAGTTATGAAGTGGGAATTCATGTCTTCTCTTGTATGAAGACACTACAAATATGATGTTTTGTATACGAGACAAGAAAACAAGTTAGAGAAAATACATAATCTTTATAGTGCTTTTCACTTGTTGAGCCGAAACCATCAAGGCGGCTCGGGTTTTAGAGCGTGGAGAATATCGACGACTCTAGTAGCCGTCATATAAAAGATACGGGCAAGTTTTCGCTTATGCTACATAAAGGTTAGTCCTACATATATTTACATATATGTTATATAAAACCACTAACAGTGGTATCAATTCCTCCGATGTAATTTTTAAATAAAAAATATACTTATGTATTTGTTACATAAAATTCATTCTATTAATTATAAGTGTTAAATATAGAATGAGTGACATTCATGAATTTGTGATCATGAAAATATTTTAAAGAGAAATAAAAGAGAGAGAGAGAGAGAGGAATAATTAGGTTTTGTGGCCTAATTAATATATGAATGAAGTTTTTAATGTGAAGAAGATAAAAATGATTTTACTAATCTCTTTATTATATCTTCTTCTTTCATATTATTTGTTTAATAATAATATTTGTTATTATTATGGTTTTTAAATATTTATATGGTATTCATGTTTACCATTAAATAAAAATCTTTTGAAATTGTCATAATATTTGTTATTATGATGAAAAGTACAAATAAATATTTTAGTAATCTATATCTATATCTATATCTATATATATATAATAAGAATAACTATTTACTAAAAATAGTAGTAAAAAGTTTTAGGAGCATTTAATGCATACTTTTTTTTTGGAAACTTCTTAAATATTATATTTGGTGAACATCCAGATGGTGGATGACTGAGTTGGACTCACGCAATGTCGATTTTCTTGAGGATGAGTTCCCAAGTATTGCTGAAATTAAAAAAGACCTTCAGTTGTATGAGTTACAACAAGAAATGTAATTATCTTTAGGAGATGAGGGGATATGTTACCTCAACTAGTATCCAAAGATAAATGTAGTTTTTCTAAATTCTACCAGTGAACCATTGAACCAGTAGCTTGACCGGATCGATGACCGGTTCGGTTTTCAGAACATTGGTACTCACGCTTAATATCTTTCCATTAGTCAATGGAGTAATATGATGCGGCCTTAAGATTTTTGTTTCAATCTCGATGCTTGGCCTGTATTTGCAGAAAATTTAATAGATTTGATCCTTAGTATAGCATTATTTCACTATTAGCCTTTTTTCTCCATGAAAAGAGGACTTAAGAATGTAGGTTTTCAATTATTCATTGTTGATTATCTTTGGAAATAAGTTCCAGTAGAGAAGGCATATTTGAAGAGGGTGTTTGAAGGGTTTCTTTGTAATTTGTTTCCTTTACGTTCAAATTATTCTGGAGTCAATGAATTGATCTCACTTGCTTTTGCCAAAATGTAGTGAGCTTCCTTGCTGATCTGGGTGGCCTTTACTGCATAAGTATCAGTATATTTTTCTGCTTCTTGGTGCAAGTAAGTTTTCTTTTGAAGCCTACATTTTCGTGTTCCATGCATTCTTCTTTTTTTGTTTCTTTCTTTTGTTTGTTTTACATTATGCTTAAACTTGTCTTGTTTACCCTTTACTGATAGTTGCATGTGATATCTCGTAAATGTCTAGCATTTTCTTTATGTGGCATACGATTTGCTTGCCTTGAATGTATGCTATTGAAGTTGAGTATAACAACATATTAATCTGTTTGACTCACAAACCCCATATGATGTTTATATGTATTACATAATCTTGATTCAGAAATGTGCAAAAATTCATTTATGTCTTCACCTTCACCTGATCAAATCTGCAATTCCTTGATCACATTATGCTCTTATGTGGGCACCTTGAAAAGATAAGCTCGACTATTGAAACATGGCCATTGGCTAGTGTGGGCATCAGAAAATGTGTCTAGAGCTTTGGGGGTCAAAGCTAGCTGCTTAGTTTAGCCGAGTATTATGAATTCACAAAACTGTTAATATTTTTCCACTTATCTAACTTTAGTTATTAAAGTGAATTCTTTTATTATACTGTAAATACTAATTCAGAATATACCTAGGCAACATCGCATGCTTCGGTATCACATGGCTTTCAATGGTAGATAAACTTGGAAAGTATCACAAGTTTTAGTCTAAACCAAACATGAAGAAGAATTGGACCTTTTTGGTGACTTATTTCCAAACATAAAAATGAGTCAACTAATTATTTAATTGGTAAAAGGTTCCAAAAATCACTAGGTGCTCGCTAGGCGGTGGATCGGGGCCTAGCGCCTAGGCGGGGACTATCACTAAATTTATTTATATTTGTCATCATATATAATTGTAAGATATATTAAATAAGTTATATTAGTTATTATGGTCGAGTACAAAGATTTTGCAAAATGTAATGCATTCATAATTATTAATTATGGAATAATTATTAATATTCTTGTTATATAATTTATATAAATTTCATGTGTAGAAATTAGAATTGTCATTTTTTTGTTTAAAAAAGTAAATTTAAAAATTTGAAAAAAAACTACGGTTACTAGCGCCTAGACGCCGCGAAGACCGCCTAGGCATGAGTACCTTCACAACCGCCTAGCCTGCCTAGGCGCCACCTAATCGTTGGAGTGCCTAGAACGACTGCCTAGGCAAAAGTCGTGGCGCCTAGGTGCCGTTACACGCACGTGGAAACTTTTAAACATTTTTTTTTAAGAAAAACATGTTCTTGACCCAATGCAACATGTATGTCCAGTTTATCACCAAAACTGAAAATTGGCATACTGATGTGTGGATTGGAAGTTTGGGAATAGATCCAAACTTTTGGTAGGATCAAACAAGTTGTAAAGAAACTATTATGTACTCGTCCAGAGTTCTGATTCCATCATGTGAAGTTTAAAGTATTTATTCAATACATTAAACTATTGAACTAAGCTTTTAAGATTCCATTGGCTACCTCAGATACTAACTTTTCTTATGTACAGTGTGAATACAGAATCAAGAGGCTTCGTAACGAGGACAAGTTAATGATGACAATTAGAAATCGCACAAAAGCCCAAGATCGGTGGGACAAAGTGAGCTTTCCTTCTGTACTCTGAAATCTGACGAGAGAGAGTGAGTGTGTGTGTGTGTGTGTAGGTGGGTGGTCTCAGTTGGGATTCTTTTTCATTCCTTTAACTACTCAATCCTTTTATTATAGTTGAGAAAGTATGTGAGGTACACGTGGGGATCTTGCTCATTGGATGACGGCAGAAGTGGGACAGACAACACATGCTGCTCTGGACTTATGACCAAACCCTTCCATCAAAGTGGGGCATCACGTAGACGACGATTGCAGGGATTTGATGGCATCAGTTTTAGCCAAAAGGTCCCCATCTCCAATCATAATGTGCCGGTAGCTTTTATGCCTCAGCTATTGTAGTTTGATAATTTTATCCCATTCTTTATTTAACCTTCATAAATATTTATTTTCTTTGCACAGCAGAAAGCTCAACCTCAACCAGAGCATGTTCATTGTCTAGAAGTCACATCTTGCGTAACTGAAGGTGACAGAGACCAAGAAAACAATCACCTTTCTCAGAATGTAAACCAGTAAGTTCATTCTGTCTGATGGATTTTTGTTGGGTGACCAATCCTATAACTAAAAAACGACACTTTTCTCCTCATGTCAAGGTGTAAACACAATGAAAAGAAAAGGAAGGGTGTGATTACATTTTCCCTCAAATCGTCGTTTTCTGCTGATATGTTTGAGAAATCTGAAAAGAGGAATATTATTTCAAATCGAAGTAATAGCTCTTTCATATTACATTGTTACAGTTGTAAAGACCAAGCCATTTATGTGAATGCGATGAAAGAAGAGCTAGTTTCTTTTGGACAAAATTGACACTCTTGAACTCGAGCTTATAGTTTCTTAGTCATCATTTTGATATTCTATGACATTTTGTTTTGACAAAGGGCATAAAGAAAATTGGTAAAGCTGGATTGTCTGAGAGGATGACATTAATCCTAGTTCTGTATGGAATTGATGAGAAGTAACTCCTAGTTATGTATGGAGTACTCATCAGAAGTAGCTTTTAGTTGCAAAAAACAGTGAAAATATATTGGGTTGGTTAAATTCCACAAGCAGTTGACACTATTGGTTTTGTGACTTGTCATCTTTGTTTGCAGAACTTAGAGGTACTTGAATTTCAGAAAAGCTCCAATGTTGTATGAATATCCCATAATATTGAGGGATCCTAGTGAAGAAGGACTAAGGTTCGAAGATCTGAGGATGGCCTTCAGCTGGGTATTGTGAGTGAGAAGCAACTGATAGTTGCGCTACTTTGTCTCAAAGGAAGCTTGCTGTAAAGAGTTTAGAATTTTCAAATTGATGAGCTGCTACCATTGTTTGTTGTAAGGAACATTGATTCATGTGTATGTGTTGTAGAAAGTGATATCAAGGATAACGGGCAGTTATCTTTTTGTGCATATATACTGTCGCATTGTTGTTTCACTGTCCGATTCTGCTTCCACTTTTTTCCGGTTCTGTTCTTGTCAGTTATATATATGGATTATTGGACTACAGATTGCTTAAAAAGGAGAAAGATTATGAATTCTAACTGGGAAATAAAGTAATAAATTACTTCCCCACCTCAAATTTCGTGTTTTGGCTAAGTATCATATAAACTGATGGAGACGAGATCGCATTAGCATTTATAGAAAAATATGATCGTTTACAATCTTTAGTTTAGTTATTTCTCTCTTAAATATTTTATTATTATGCTTTATTCTATTTTCCTAAGTTATTATTTTTACTTACTTAGTAAGTTTAGGGTTAGGATTAGTTGAGACTTTATTTATATCGTCTCTTTCATTTGGGAAGACTTGGTTGTTTATGAATAATTTTATCGTATCTTGAGATTTATCTCTTGTTCCCTTTTTGTTTACGCTGTGCTACATAAGTTGGTATCCAGGGTTAGCTATGATCCACGATGCCGCCCAAGAGGAACGACACCACGGCTGATGAGAGACGGGATGCAGCAATTGAAGCCCTCACGCGACAGGGCGAGGGTTTCGGGCGGCAGTTCCATTCAATGGGCCGGGATATGTCGGATTTGGCGGCGGGCATGGAAGATATCCGCGAGGCTCTGCAAACGTTGATGAGACGCGACCAAAAGAACCGCGGCGAGCTCGAGGGTCGAGACGGCGGTTGCGGTGGGCATCGTGGTGGCCGTGGGGGGCGCGGCCACGCGCGCTTTGGTAGCAGACGGACTTCGCCGTACGAGGAGGAGGGCAGTGATTCGGATGCTACGGAGGAGGAGTATAACCCGTTTGGTCGGGGTTACCCACGAGCAGATGAGGAGGCACGCGACGAGCGGCGTTGGGAGAATCTGTTCCGTGTGGAAGTATCGGAGTTCTCGGGTTGGCTAGACGCAGCCGATTTTCTCGATTGGATCGCATAAGTGGAAGCGGTTTTCGAGTACAAGGATGTCCCAGATAACCATCGAGCGGGCCTCGTCGGCACACGGCTGCGAGGAAGGGCTGTGGCGTGGTGGCAGCACCTCAAGGACTCGAGACGTCAACTGGGTAAACCTAAAATCGTGACATAGGCCAAGTTCCGGAAACATATCGAGAGGGAATTTCTTCTGTTTAATTATGTGAGTACCATCTATCAACAACTCCAAAATTTCCGCCAAGGTGCTCGGTTCGTGGATGAATACACAGAAGATTTTTACCGTCTACTCACACGTGTCGATCTTCGTGAGACGACGGCTCAGAAGGTCTCCCGTTATGTGGGAGGGTTACGTCTCGCAATTCGGGACATGTTGAATTTATTTGCGCCTGACACGGTATCGGCTGCCCATCAACGGGCCTTGCTCGTTGAACAGCAACTCTCACGGCGTCTTTCCTCATCGTCCGGGTTTCAGCCACATTCGGGGTTGCCGTCTTCTTCCTCGACTAGGCAGAATCGGTCGGCTGCTACAGGTGGGTTCCCGGCTTCCCACAGCGGCGCGGCAACAGGGGTGTCGACCGGACAGATGGGCGGGGTTGGCGGAGCTGCAGCGACGGAGAATGCCCGTACGGGTGGTGGGCCATGTTGCTTTTCGTGTGGTGAGACCGGCCACCGCCAGTCCGCGTGTCCTAGGCGCGGCGGCAACCGCACTTTGCTGGCGGAGGACGTCGACGGCGACACAGCGGAGTATGATGGTCCACCTATTTTTGACGTTGAGCCTGAGCCGGTGGAGAAGCATCTGTGTGGCAACGAGGGCTTGGCGTTGGTTCTTCGTCGTTCGTGTTTGTCACCTCGGGCCTTGACTAATGACTCGTTGCAGCGGCACAATATTTTTGAATCCACGTGTACGGTAGGTGGTCGTATTCGTTTCATTATTGACTCTGGCTCTTGTGAAAACGTTGTCGCTCAGGATGCTGTTGATCGTCTTCAATTGTCCATGGTCCCGCACCCTCATCCATATACTCTGGCGTGGATTCAGCGGGGTAATTCCATCAAGGTTGATCGTCGGGTCTTGGTGCAATTCTCGATTGGCCCCAAGTATCGTGGTTCGGCGTGGTGTGATGTGGTGCCCATGGACGCCTGTCACCTCCTTTTAGGTCGTCCTTGGCAGTTCGATCGTTCGGTGGCTTATGACGGACGCCTCAACACTTACAGCTTCATGTTTCAGGGCGGCTGTTTGGTGCTTCATTCTTCACCTCCTCACCCGGTTCCACAAGACACGCCTTCCCCAGTTCTCTTTTTGCATCGCGCGGCTTTTCTCGAGGAGATGCGGGAGGCTCCTTATATTCTACATCTTCTTGGTGTGGATGTGGAGACTGCTACGGCTCCTCCGGCCATTATTCAGCCCTTACTCGAGGAGTTCTCTGATGTGTTCCCTACTGAGTTACCATCCGGCCTCCCTCCGCTTCGGGACATCCAACATCATATTGACTTGATACCGGGAGCTTCTCTGCCTAATCGTCCTCATTATCGTATGAGCCCGGCTGAATATGAAGAGTTGCGCCGGCAAGTGGAGGAGTTATTACAACGAGGGGTTGTTCGTCGCAGTTTGAGCCCGTGTGCTGTGCCGCTCTGCTCATTCCAAAGAAGAATGCCTCATGGCGTATGTGTGTTGACAATCGCGCTATTAATAAGATCACGGCCCGTTACAGGTTTCCTATTCCCCGCCTCGATGACCTTTTGGACCAGTTGCATGGCGCTTCAGTTTTTACCAAACTTGATCTTCGCAGTGGCTATCACCAAATTCGGATTCGCTTAGGCGATGAGTGGAAGACCTCTTTCAAGATCCGGGAGGGTCTTTTTGAGTGGCTGGTGATGCCCTTCGGTCTGTCGAATGCACCTAGCACTTTCATGCGAGTGATGAACCAGGCGTTGCGTGACCTTATTGGGCGGTGTGTCGTCGTTTATTTCGACGACATCCTCATTTATAGTCGCACTGTCACGGAGCATTTGGATCATGTGCGGGCGGTTTTGCTGATTTTACGTTCAGAGTCCTTCTTTGCTGCGCCCCGAAAGTGCTCTTTTATGGTCGATTCGGTTCTATTTTTGGGCTTTGTCATCTCTGCGGCTGGCATTCGTGTGGACGACGGCAAGGTGGCTGCCATTTGGGAATGGCCGACTCCGGCGTCGTTCACAGAAGCACGGAGTTCCACGGTTTGGCTTCCTTTTATCGTCGTTTCATTTCGAATTTCAGTTTTATTACCGCGTCTATCACTGACTGTCTTCATGGCAAGTCTTTCGTCTGGACCCCTTAGGCCGCGGCTGCTTTTGATCTTATCAAGAGTAAGCTCACGTCTGCCCCGGTTTTGGCCCTTCCTGATTTTTCTCTCCCGTTTGAGCTTTCATGTGATGCTTCGAAGGTTGGGATTGGTGCCGTGTTGAGCCAGGAGGGCAGGCCTGTTGCCTTCTTTAGTGAGAAATTGTCTGGGCCGCGGTTGCGCTGCAGCACTTACGACGTCGAGTTCTATGCCGTGTTTCGGGCTGTTACTTATTGGAGACACTATCTTTTCCATCGAGAGTTTGTTTTATTCTCCGACCACGAGGCCCTTCGCCACCTTTGCTCTCAAGGGAATATCTCTGCTCGCCATGCTACATGGACTTCTGTTCTGCAACAATTCACTTTTGTGCTAACGCATCGTTCGGGGGCTTCCAATCGCGTGGCCGATGCCTTGAGTCGTCGTTCGATGTTGTTGACGGATATGCGGGTTGACGTTGTGGGATTCGATTTATTGAAGGAACTCTATGCTACAGACCCTTTTTTCGGGCCCATTATTACACATCTCGCTTCGGGCCCGATCGATGATTATGCTCTTTCTGATGGGTTCTTATTCCGCGGTGTGCGGTTATGCATTCCCGACTGTAGCCTGCGTTTGAAGGTGGTGGCCGACCTTCATGGTGTCGAGCACGTGGGCCGCTCCTTCTTCTGGCCGTCTTTACGACGGGATGTGGCTCGTTTCGTGGAGCGTTGTCATACTTGTCAGGTGTCTAAGGCTGTGGCGTCCAATGCCGGCCTTTACAGGCCTTTGCCGATTCCATCTCGCCCGTGGACCGCGATTAGCATGGACTTCGTCTTGGGTTTGCCTCGCACGCAACGAGGTAATGATTCTATCTTTGTGGTCGTTGATTGTTTTTCCAAGATGGTCAATTTTATTCCTTGTAAGAGGACCGCGGATGCTCTTCACGTGGCTACTTTATTTTCTCACGAGATTTATCGTCTGCATGGATTGCCGTCTTCTATTGTTTCTGACCGTGACACTCGCTTTCTGAGTCATTTTTGGCGTAGTTTGTGGCGTCTCGCCAACACTCGGTTGGACTTCAGTAGCACTTATCATCCTCAAACGGACGGCCAGACTGAGGTCGTTAATCGTTCGCTTGAGAATTTATTGCGTTGTTTGGTGGGCGACAATCTAAAGAGTTGGGACCAGCGGCTCCCGCAGGCTGAGTTTGCTCACAATTCGGCTACGAGTCGTGCGACCGGGTTGTCCCCGTTTGAGGTGGTTTACGTGGTTCGTCCGCGCGGTGCGGCGGATTTGTTGGCCTTGCCGTCGGGCCCGACGGCCGATCATCGCGGGGCTGCGGACTTCATGGAGGATTTGCGGCGGACTCACGAGTTTACCCGGGCTCGTTTGGAGGCAGTGACCGCGGACTACAAGAGACGCGCGAATGCTCGACGTCGCCATGTTGAGTTTGTCGTGGGCGATTTTGTGTGAACGGTCCTCACTAAGGATCGTTTTTTGGCACATGAGTACAATAAGCTCTCCGCCCGTAAGATTGGCCCAGTCGAGATCATCGCGAAGATTAATCCCAATGCCTACCGTTTGCGTTTGCCTTCCCATCTTCGCACGTCGGACGTTTTCAACGTCAAACATTTGGTTCCTTATCTCGGCGAGAATTCCGACGGAGACGAGATCGTTCCGGATTCGAGGGCGAATCCTTCCCAACCAGGGGAGGATGATGGAGACGAGATCGCATTAGCATTTATGGAAAAATATGATCGTTTACCATCTTTAGTTTAGTTATTTCTCTCCTAGATATTTTATTATTATGCTTTATTCTATTTTCCTAAGTTATTATTTTTACTTGCTTAGTAAGTTTAAGGTTAGGATTAATTAAGACTTTATTTATAAGACTTGATTGTTTATGAATAATTTTATCGTATCTTGAGATTTATCTCTTGTTCCCTTTTTGTTTACGCTGTGCTACATCATAAACTAAAATCAATTTGATATAATCATATTTAAAAAGTCAACACATTCGTATAATCATTTTGACTTGTAAATTGTGTTAAACTTAAAAATTATTTCATTTATTTCGGGGATAGTGTATTTAAACTTATTCACTACAGATGTTAGTTCAATACATAGAGTGCTTTATTTATATAAAATTAAAAAAAAAATCTGTGACAAAAAATAAAAAGAAAAAAAATGTTGTGGAAATTTATCAAACGCCCGGATTTTCAAAATCTGTTTTTAAAAAAAAATATTTTATTAAAAAACGGATTTTCGTAATCCGTGTTTAATTTTTTATTAAAAAAAATTAAAAAAAAAGTTTAACAATTCGTGTTTAGTTTTTATTTTAATTTTTTTTTTTTGAAAAAGTCGAATTTTAAAAAAATATATATATTTAAAACAGATAACACGAATTTCAAAATTTCGTTTTTAATAAAAAAAATTAAAAACAGATAAAACAGAATTAGTACAATTGAAGTCAAATTAGCACAATCTCGGTCAATTATAGGGTAATCGAACTCGAATCAGTCCAATTGAAGTCAAATTAGTACAATCTCGATCAATTATAGTGTGATCGAACTCAAATTAGTACAATATCGGTCAATTATAGTGTGATCGAACTCGAATTAGTCCAATTGAAGTCAAATTAGTAGAATCTCGGTCAATTATACTGTAATCGAACTCGAATTAGTCCAATTGAAGTCAAATTAGTACTATAATTGACCGAGATTGTACTAATTTGACTTCAATTGGATTAATTCGAGTTCGATCATACT
Organism: Striga asiatica; assembly: GCA_008636005.1. Taxonomy (NCBI): domain Eukaryota; kingdom Viridiplantae; phylum Streptophyta; class Magnoliopsida; order Lamiales; family Orobanchaceae; genus Striga; species Striga asiatica. The sequence goes on from BKCP01002447.1 coordinate 39,970, forward strand.
ATAATAGATCGAGAATACTAATTTGACTGCAATTGAACTAATTCGAGTTCGATCACACTATAATTGATCGAGATTGTACTGATTTAACTTCAATTGGACTAATTCGAGTTCGATTACACTATAATTGACCGAGATTGTACTAATTTGACTTCAATTGGACTAATTCGATTTCGATTACACTATAATAGATCGAGATTGTACTAATTTGACTTCATTTGGACTAATTCGAGGTCGATTACACTATAATTGACCGAGATTGTACTAATTCGACTTCAATTGGACTAATTCGACTTCAATTGGACTAATTCGAGTTCGATTACACTATAATTGACCCAGATAGTACTAATTTGACTTTAATTTGACTAATTTGAGTTCGATCACACTATAATTGATCAAGATTGTACTAATTTTACTTCAATTGGACTAATTCGATTTCGATTACACTATAATAGACCGAGATTGTACTAATTTGACTTCAATTGGACTAATTCGAGCTCGATCACACTATAATTGATCGAGATTGTACTAATTTGACTTCAATTGGACTAATTCGAGTTCGATTACACTATAATTGACCGAGATTGTACTAATTTGACTTCAGTTGGACTAATTCGAGGTCGATTACACTATAATTTACCGAGATTGTACTAATTTGACTTCAATTGGACTAATTCGAGGTCGATTACACTATAATTTAGCGAGATTGTATTAATCCGACTTCAATTGGACTAATTCGAGGTCGATTACACTATAGTTGACCGAGATTGTACTAATTCGACTTCAATTGGACTAATTCGAGTTCGATTACACTATAATTGACCCAGAAAGTACTAATTTGACTTCAATTTGACTAATTTGAGTTCGATCACACTATAATTGATCAAGATTGTACTAATTTTACTTCAATTGGACTAATTCGATTTCGATTACACTATAATAGACCGAGATTGTACTAATTTGACTTCAATTGGACCAATTCGAGCTCGATCACACTATAATTGATCGAGATTGTACTAATTTGACTTCAATTGGACTAATTCGAGTTCGATTACACTATAATTGACCGAAATTGTACTAATTTGACTTCAATTGGACTAATTCGAGGTCGATTACACTATAATTTACCGAGATTGTACTAATTTGACTTCAATTGGACTAATTCGAGGTCGATTACACTATAATTTAGCGAGATTGTATTAATCCGACAACAATTGGACTAATTCGAGGTCGATTACACTATAGTTGACCCAGATTGTACTAATTCGACTTCAATTGGACTAATTCGAGTTCGATTACACCATAATTGACCGAGATTGTACTGATTTGACTTCAATTGGACTAAATCGAGGTTGATTACGCTATAATTGACCGAGATTGTACTAACTCGACTTCAATTGGACTAATTCGAGTTCGATTACACTATAATTGACCCATATTGTACTAATTCGAGGTCGATTAAACTATATTTTAGCGAGATTGTACTAATTTGACTTCAATTGGACTAATTCGAGATCGATTACACTATAATTTAGCGAGATTGTATTAATCCGACTTCAATTTGACTAATTCGAGGTCGATTACACTATAGTTGACCGAGATTGTACTAATTCGACTTCAATTGGACTAATTCGAGTTCGATTACACCATAATTGACCGAGATTGTACTGATTTGACTTCAATTGGACTCATTCGTGTTCGATTACACTATAATTGACCGAGATTGTACTAATTTGACTTCAATTGGACTAAATCGAGGTTGATTACGCTATAATTGACCGAGATTGTATTAACTCGATATCAATTGGACTAATTCGAGTTCGATTACACTATAATTGACCCATATTGTACTAATTTGACTTCAATTTGACTAATTTGAGTTCGATCACACTATAATTGATCGAGATTGTACTAATTTGACTTCAATTGGACTAATTCGAGTTCGATTACACTATAATTGACCGAGATTGTAAAAATTTGACTTCAATTGGACTAATTCGAGGTCGATTACACTATAATTTAGCGAGATTGTACTAATCCGACTTCAATTGGACTAATTCGAGGTCGATTACACTATAGTTGACCGAGATTGTACTAATTCGACTTCAATTGGACTAATTCGAGTCCGATTACACCATAATTGACCGAGATTGGACTGATTTGACTTCAATTGGACTAATTTGACTTTAATTTGACTCATTCGAGTTCGATTACACTATAATTGACCGAGATTGTACTAATATGACTTCAATTGGACTAACTCGAGGTTGATTACGCTACAATTGACCGAGATTGTACAAATTCGACTTCAATTGGACTAATTCGAGTTCGATTACACCATAATTGTCCGAGATTGTACTGATTTGACTTCAATTGGACTAATTTGACTTCAATTGGACTAATTCGAGTTCGATTACACTATAATTGACTGAGATTGTACTAATTTGACTTCAATTGGACTAATTCGAGGTCGATTACACTATAATTTAGCGAGATTGTACTAATCCGACTTCAATTGGACTAATTCGAGGTCGATTACACTATAGTTGATCGAGATTGTACTAATTCAACTTCAATTGGACTAATTCGAGTTCGATTACACCATAATTGACCGAGATTGTACTGATTTGACTTCAATTGGACTAATTTGACTTTAATTGGACTCATTCGAGTTCGATTACACTATAATTGACCGAGATTGTACTAATTTGACTTCAATTGGACTAACTCGAGGTTGATTACGCTATAATTGACCGAGATTGTACAAATTCGACTTCAATTGTACTAATTCGAGTTCGATTACACCATAATTGACCGAGATTGTACTGATTTGACTTCAATTGGACTAATTTGACTTCAATTGGACTAATTCGAGTTCGATTACACTATAATTGACGAAGATTGTACTAATTTGACTTCAATTGGACTAATTCGATTTCGATTACACTATAATAGATCGAGATTGTACTAATTTGACTTTATTTGGACTAATTCGAGGTCGATTACACTATAATTTACCGAGATTGTACTAATTTGACTTCAATTGGACTAATTCGAGGTCGATTACACTATAATTTAGCGAGATTGTACTAATTTGACTTCAATTTGACTAATTTGAGTTTGATCACACTATAATTGATCGAGATTGTACTAATTCGACTTCAATTGGACTAATTCGAGTTCGATTACACTATAATTTAGCGAGATTGTACTAATTCGACTTCAATTGGACTAATTCGAGTTCGATTACACTATAATTGACCGAGATTGTACTAATTCGACTTCAATTGGACTAATTCAAGGTTGATTACACTATAATTGACCGAGATTGTACTAATTCGACTTCCATCGAACTCGAATTAGTCCAATTGAACTCCGAGTTGATTGAAGTCAAATTAGTACAATCTCGGTCAATTATAGTGTAATCGACCTCGAATTAGTTTAATTGATGTCGAATTAGTACAATCTCGATCAATTATAGACCTCGAATTAGTCCAATTGAAATCGAATTAGTACAATCTCGGTCTATTATAGTGTAATCGAACTCGAATTAGTGCAATTGAAATCAAATTAGTACAATCTCGGTCAACTATAGTGTAATCGACCTCGAATTAGTATATTAGAAGTCAAATTAGTACAATCTCGGTCAATTATAGTGTAATCGACCTCGTATTAGTCCAATTGAAGTCGAATTAGTACAATCTCGGTTAATTATAGTGTAATCGACCTCGAATTAATCTATTTGAAGTCAAATTAGTACAATCTCGGTCCATTATAGTGTATTCGACCTCGAATTACCCGAATTGAAGTCAAATTAGTATAATCTCGGTCATTATAGTGTAATCGACCTCGTATTAGTCCAATTGAAGTCGAATTAGTACAATCTCGGTTAATTATAGTAT